>JAPYYQ010001188.1:0-86465 GCA_030522585.1 Anagyrus pseudococci
AAACACTAATATCATTTGTGTAATTATTTTTTGGCACAAATTATTGTGTATAACTAATATGTGCAAAACTCTTATGTGCATCAAAATTACTCTCTCATAATATATGATCGTGCTTAAAATTCCATTAGGCTCTTAACTCGCCTAATGAACTAATTAAGGGAAATAATAGAACCGTAACTCACCGCCCGAAATTCCTTTCGCCACGACTCTTTGTTGTTTTTCTTTTCTTTTTCGTTTGTATTATACATTTTTTTTTATTTATTTTCATTTTCTTTTCCCTTTTTTTTTTATTATTTTTCAGCATCAACCCGAGAAATCTTCATCCGCGTTTTAAGAATTTAACGAAATTGCACAGAGCGCGCTGTATTAATTAGCTCCTTATTACATCACGTGTATACCCAAGCCCATAAACGCGAAATCCTTAATGACAAATAAACTTAATTGCCGTGCGGGCTAACCGTAAAAATCCCCGACATAATTCTCGATCTCCGAAACTTACAAACGCGTATAAATAAACAAAAACATATTCGCAGCGTTGCATAACTTAATTAGCGGTTCCCCCAAATCCCATCGCAGCAACGTCGCAGCCGCCGCACCTCTCCCCCCCTTTTTTTTATCATGCTTAATACACCCATCGTCTTAAAACGCGTGTAAAAAAGTCGCCCATATACTCGCTGGCTAATTAACCCGACCTATTAATCCGGCGCTCTATGCCCTCGTCGAATCCCGCTCGATCCTCGGCAAAACTCTCGAGTCCTTATCAAGCGCAGCGCGTGTGCTATGCGTATATAGGGAGAGAGAAGTTGCCGCGGGGCTAATTGCGACACGTAAGGCGATTAGAGGGCGCGTGCGTTATATCCCGCGGGCTAATTAACACACGAGCAGGCATCGCCGAGGGATTAATTAGTCCCGAATTGGAGCTGGCCGCTCCTCGTTTTATCGCCGACTGACCGGCGCCTCTACCCTCCCGTCGATTGCTTATTTTATCCGCGGATGAAGGGATATAATCGGAGAGGCGGGCTCGTTCGATGACTTTTCCCCGCAAGCCATTTATATAACAGGACTAGGCATTTACGCCTCTGCGTATGTGTGTGTAGACGTGTGTGCTTCCAGTCCACTTGGGCTTGTTTATTGACACTTGGCCTCATTGTCTTGATGCAGGGATATAAGGATGAATTGTGGACGAGGTATATACGCGGCGGCTCTACGCTTCCGGCCAATGTTGGTCTTGCATTAGTCGAAAAGGCGATTGTTTATAAAAGCACCCCCCCCCCCTACCTTCAGCGTCGCCTGGAATAACAGGCCGGGCAGCGAAAGCCCGAGATTCGATTTTTCCAACAGTGGCCGAAGCGGCTCCTAATAAACCATTCCCTCGGCACGCCGGCGCGCAATTGTCATTCCAATCGAAAATCCTTGGAAACAAGAAAAGAATAAAGAATAAAAAAGAGAGAGAAAGGAATCGGAGAAAAAGAAAACTCGGGAATTTGCATCTTTTGCGCGGACGACGACTACGACGAGAGCTCTTCTCTTTTCTCGAGTACGTTTCACTCCTTTCTCTCTCTTTTTTTTCTTCTTTCGTTTCTTCCTTATTTTTTTTTCCTCTATTTTGCTCCTCAGGGGCCCGAAACTTTTCGCTCCCTATACCCCACCACCTTGGTCTTGTGTCTGTGGGCCGTCTTTTGTTCCACTCGGCTTCTCCCTCCCCGTCTTCTTCCCATCGATGCGCGAGCGCGCACACAATGGACTGTCTTATTTACATTCATTACGCTCCAGAGCGACGGCGGCGGCGGCTGCTGCTACTGCAGCAGTAGTGCCGGCTCTCTGCCATGCAAAGTTTTTCTCGATTCCTCTCGCTACTGCTGCTGCTGCTGCTGCTATAGTCGTTAGCTCTCTGTCTCTCTTTAAAATCCGCTCGATCGACGGGGACGCCGTTCGAAACTTTAAACAATGAGTCACTTTTTTTTATCCCTCCCCTCTCGCCCCCCCCCTGCGTCACCCTCTCTCTATCAGCCCTGGATCCCCGAGTGAAAGAGAGAGACAGAGAGAAGGTGGTCTGGCTGAACTTCATTATTCTCAATTGGCTCGTAACCATAATCGAGCATATGGTGCATCTGCACGATGCTCGCTGCGGCCGTACACACGAGCGAGAGGCCGGAGCTTCTGCGCGGGCGCCCGAGCAAACACACGCATACGCACACGCTGCCGAGAGAGAGCAGCCCAGCCCCGATTGCCTTTAAAATGTTTAAATTGCTCGGCGCGCCGGCACTCGAAATATAATCCCAGTCCAGTTCTCTCTCTCTCCTTGTATATACATAGACTCGACGTTACGCTCCTCTCACTCGAATTGTTATCAATCCACTTGGCGAGTCTCTCTCTCTCTCTCACTCCATATACACATATAGCCAAAGCGCCAAGGCCGCGCACAGTCGGCTAACAATCTTCTTGTTTTTAATCTCGGCAATGCACGCACAAGCATATACGTATACAGTACCAGCGGATGAGTTTCTATCGACATACATATACATAACCATCAACCGGAATAAGAGAAAAAGAAAAAAGGGGCGGGCCCTTTAAACAAATTTTTAGCATTGCTCACAAGAGAGAGCCTCTCTCTCTCTCTCTCTCGAGTGCCTTTTAATTGTTTCCCGCCGCTTGCCTCTTCGAGTGCACGCACGCACACGCTGGTATACTCGAGAAATCGCGGCTTTACCCACTGCTCTCTCGGCATATTTTTCACGAGACACGCGTGCCCCTCCCCTTCCAAGATCCAAAGCCCGGTTAAATCTCAGACGTCGAGGACTAGCCCCTTCGCGGCGCCGATTGATACATTCTCGCGGGAGTTATACATACGCCGCTGCTACTACAGCTGCTCCCTGTATATCCAACCTCCTCTCTTTCTTCCCCCCCCCCCCAATAGCTGTCATTCGTCAAGTGTCTTCACCGGTCGCTGTTCCGTTTTTGCTCGGGAGCTCCACGCCCTCTAAGTTCCCTTTGGCCTTTGCTCCAACCCTTTTTTTTTTATCCGTGCGCCTTTTGAATTCGCTCTCGTTTTGTCGGGCAATCGGCCCTCCTTCTTCCCTTTTTCCCTTTTAATTAGCAAACGCACTAGAGCCTTTGGGATTTTTTTTTTCGACGTCTCCCTTTCTCGAAAAAAGTTTAGTGCGCCTATATCCACAGAGAGGAAGGCGCACTCGAAGCTCTCGAGAACTCTGTTTAGCCGTCTGACTTGGCATTCAAAAAGACGTGAATTTTCGTTGATAAAACATCGGTTTTGGTGGCTCGCCTTCGAATCGCCGACGTTGATGAAAATAAAATAACTCCGGTCCTTGCTCTTTCAAAATCTCTCGCGGGCGGGGGCTAAGTCGCCGATGACAAATGCGCGCACAACCGGCCTCACTGTCTGGAGTCGCGATAAAAAAGAGAGCTCTTTCTCTCTCTTATGCGGTTTTATAAACGATGAGCAGGCCGCTCTCGACAATGCGCTCGTTTGTTTATCCCGGGCTACCTCCCCAAGTGCTCGCGAATCGAAGCAAGTGGAATTTCGAGTTGGCGCTAACGCAGCCTCTGCGGCCAGACTCCTCGAAGACTAGCTATGTATAAACGCAGTATGCCGGAGGAGGAAATTTCGCGGAATAAAAATCGAGAGCCGGCCCTCTAGCCACTTGGAGCCGGCTATGAAAATATACTCTCTCTTGACTTGGAGAATTAAACGTAAAATTTGCGTTAGTGGGATTCGATGTGTGCGTGTGTAAACGGACCGGCTGGTCGAGTGCAGATATACGTTTTCTATTTCGGTCGGCTGGAAATAAACTCTCGATGAGTGAGAGAGAGAGGGGAGCGTTTCGTTTGGTTCCGCTATAGTCGTCGACCGATACTTGAGCCAATATTCTCCCGGCGCAATAATGAAATCGAACTTTCGTGTAGTCTGATAAAGCGGTATATATCGGAAAGAGGAGTGGAGACACGCGATGTCGGTGGAAAAAAAGAATAGCCTGCAGGATATGCAAGGAGCGTTATCGAGAAGACGCCAGAATTTTGGAAAATGTAAGAAAAGTTAGGGAAAAAAAGTTACAGTCAGAAAGTACACGCGGATTCAAACTTGAAATACGTCGGATTGGCATAGAGACTATTTCTCTCGGCTCTGCGTTAGAAAAGTGCATAAAACGCGCGATAGCCGAGGGAGACAGTCGATCGGCTGTCTATCAATCATCCTCTACCTATCCGCGCGAGCTTTTTCAACGAGGCATGACGCTATACAAAAGCGCGCGCGTCGATGCCGCGAGAGATCTCCTAACGAGCCAACGCTATACGCAGAGGGAAGGGGGTCGTTTCCGTAGAGAAGAGATGAGAGAGAGTGTGGGGCTACACAATGAACGCTGGAACAATGGCTAGAGGAGCTAGAAGTTGGAGAGGGGATAGCTAGGCAAATAAAACCGGCGCACGGTGTAATTACTCTTTCTCTCTCTCTCTCTCTCTCGCGCGCGGATCTGCCAGTCCGTAAGCGCGTTGGATATATCAGCGCGTATAGTGTGCAGTGCGCGTATAGCTTCGCCGGCGCTAAGACTGGGCGTGTTCGAGACGCGCGCGCGTGTCGAAGATGGAAAAATGTGATGAGAAGGCGAGGCTCCCTCTCTCTCTCTCTCTCTACGGATAACACGGTTAGGGCGGTGCAGCGCGTGGGCGAGAGGCTAGTCTCGCTATTTCGTATACCAGAGAGAGAGAGAGAGAGAGAGAGAGAGAGAAGTGGTGAGTCGAGGGAGAGTCGCGCGTGCCTTGCGACGTCGAACTCTTATTGTATTTAAATCGACTTGCGGGAACAAAGTGTATTTGTTATGGCCGCGCGCGTGTAAATAAAGAAAAGCAAAAAGAGGCAGAGGAAATAAAGAAACAGCTGACGAGCTCTCGTCTTTAACGGCGCAGGCACGCGGTTACATATGGACACGCGTGAGGATATGGTGTAGTGGACGATAAAATTTAATATTAGAGAGGGGGCGAGAGAGAAAGAACGCTGCGTAATCCAGGGCCAATAGTCCGGATATCCAGCACGGAGCAACGCACGCAGACACAAGTGCGTTGTAGACTTTATTGACGATCGACTAATACACTGCAATATCACGAAAAAACAGCAGCTATTCTTTTTCAGCGCGGATATAGGGACAGAGGGCAAGGCATCAGGGGGTGGTGGTGTGGAAAGCGAGTCGTGTATAGGAGAGCGCAAAAGTCGCGGTATATTGCTTTTGCTCTCTTGCACGCACACGCACATACGCACGCGCCATATCGCGTATGCTCTTCTCTAGCGCAGATGGGAGTGTGTGAGGCCGGGGCGCAAATAGGAGGCAATAAATACGGCACTACATCATCCGCCTGCGATGCCTTTATGCGCCGCCCGCGCCCGTGAGAGGGAAAGAACAAACTGCCGCGCCTGTGCGTACACTCCATCTCTCTCGTTCGCAACCCCCGGCTCTACTCTTGGAAATCACGAAAAATCCCAGGGGGAGAGTCGTTGCTTCGACGTACTTGCCATCGAAGCCTGGAATAAAAAAGAACGAGGGCGTTGTACGTCTCTCTTACTCTCGTGCGCGTATTAAGAAGCAGTAACAGCATTTCGTTGGCCCTGTCGAACGTTGTTGTCCGCGACGTAATTCAAAAATCACGAATTTCCCTTTGTCCCCGTGTATACAAGCGGCAGGCGCGTAAGAGCCGGCGTTTCATTAATCATTAAACTAGATTGGCTTACACACTTATTTTTTTTCATACTAACGCGCTGTTGTGCTCCAGCCCCTAACGCGCTTTATTTTAAAAGCTCCTCATCTCTTCCGGCCCCCTATCTCTTTTTTTATGGATCTCGTAATGACGAGAGATACCTTAAAAGCTTTTAATATAGATCGCAGGCTCCCGTGTACCAAGTATCGGCGAAAAATGTTTCTCGGGACGCGCTAAAACGGCGCTTCGAAGCTCCGGAGCGCCGAGCAAATAATCAGCGTGAAAATCCGAGGAGGAAACAAAATCCAAAGCTCCTCGCAGACGGACGCAGGCGATCGATTGGTATTACTCATAACCGTATTACGGTTTGGAAAAAAAACGTCTTAACGCGCACGTGAGACACACGAGACGTTGCATATCCAGAAACGAAAGGGAAAGAAGTCCACGAATTTCGTTGCAGTAAAGAAAGAGAGAAAAAGACGCAGTCAAACGCGAGTAGCGAGACGAAGGGAAACCTCTCGCGTAGCATGGCAAGCAAACATCGAGGCAACAACAGCAACACGGGAGGGGATTAAGTGAAGTCCCGCGAGCGGATTGCGGTGGGCCGTGTACACACACTGTATACGCATAGAGATGAAAACGAGAACGAGCATAACAAGAGAGAAAGAAAAGGAGCAATAGCTGAGGGATGAGGCGCAAATGGAATAAGCCCGGAGAGCTGCGGAAACAATGAGCAGCCACGACGGTAGTTTCGGAGAAAAAAGCGCCGTTGCAATATTAAAGAGGCGCGCGTTATCCGCAGAGAGGAGCACCGGCAGCTAGCTGGCCCTCTTTTTTTTTATTCATTCTTACCCCCTCTTATTCCGCCTTGGCAAACGTTTGCCGGATTTTTCATTCGCTTGCGCGGCAGATGATGATGTAAGTCGAAAAAAAGGGGGGGGGGGCGGGGGGGAGAAATGTCAAGCGTCGGATTACGGAAAATTCACGGCTGAGCCATGGCCCGCGAGAGCTGGCGGCTCTGTATATAGAGCTATGTATACGCGCTACATAGCGACGTTTAATTTATGTCGGCTGTAACTCGAGAGCCTCGAGGAAGGAGAGTAAACGCAGTTTCAGCGGGTAATCGAGAATTACATTGCCGGCGCGTATAATTACGTTGTTTCAAATTCAACAACGATATAATTGTCCGAATAAGCGGTCGAGCACTTTTATTTTTATATATGCGTGTTTTGTACAAGCGTGAAAGTTCGTAAAAACTTTGTAAATGTCGTATACCAGCTCTACGTCTTCAATCAGCAGTAATACACCGAGAGAGCCAAAGCAACTCGGGGTCAATCTATTAATTTCTAGTCCCGATCCCGGAGACCTGCAAGCTAGCCCGAGCATTGGTATACAACTCCCTATAGCCCACGTACAGAGCCTTAGCCGCGCCAATTTCGTCGGATAAACGAGCTATATCCACTCCCTCTTTCCCAGCCTAAGGCCTGAGGAATAAAACTTTCTAGGCTCGTTAATGAGGGCCGCGCGCGAGAATACGAAGTTTCGTAAAGGGGGACGGGGAGCGGGGGGGGGGGGAGGCGGGATTAGGATACTAACGACGCACGGGGCGATCGCGCGCCGGTGTTGGTTTTCCTCGGGAACTGTACATCCCTACTCCGCGTGCTCTCCTCGTAATGGGATATCGAAAGGGCCACAGATCTACTCTCGAGGGCCCTACCGCTACACTCGACCTTCAGCCCCCCCCCCCTCTCCGCTCTCTGTTTTTCAATCCTGGACGTTGCCGCGTCTGTTTCGCTCACTCTACTGCTTTGGCTTTTATACCGCTTTCCTGGGGCTTTACGTGCTGGCTCTTCCTAATTTTATACGCGCACTCGGGACTTTTATTTACTCGAGAATATATGGCTACCGGGGTAGTAAAACGGATTGCGAGCGAGAGAGAGAGAGAGAGAGAGAGAGAGAGAGAGAGAGAGAGAGAGAGAGAGAAGCTCAAGCAGGCGCGCTCGCGTCGATCTCTTTTCGTGACGGTAACGCCAGCACTGCGATATATATCCAGCCATCCACCCTCTTCGCTCTGTACGCTCTAACGTGAAATTGCAGCTGTAAAAGAAGACGAGGATAAGGCTCGTTTCTAGATCCGCGATTCGCGACTTTATGCGCGCGCAGCTGTACGGTATAAACGTATAGTTTGCAAAACCGAATTATGATTCCGGCGACTCTCGGTGTTTTTGCGAAGTATCCGCATCGACACGCCCAGTCCCGAATTTAAATCGCCAAATACCGCTTATAGGACAAAGCCTTACCCGCTCGAGCGCGTCTGCGACTGTCATCGATAGAGAAAGAGAGCAGAAACACACACCCCTGTCGAACGATCATTTCTCGCATACAAAGGAAACCTCGAGCAATTCTTCATCACCTCATCATTCATCAATTCCCAGGCTCGTACGTATCCCATTGTCTCTCAAGCTCCAAACTATCATTTAATCCTCTCGCTAAATCCCAGTCGGGCCCGAGAATGGAAGCGGCTCCAGCGTTACCTTGCACTTTTCCCTGCTCTCCCCCGTCCCAACATCCGTCGATTCCCCCTCTGTTTTCCAACCCACGGCGATACAGCAGCAGCAGCAGGCTAACGGACCAGCGAAGAATCCAAATCGAAAGAGTTCCTCCTCTGCTCCCTCGACGCTCTCTGGATATCTCCGTCGACTTAACCATACGGTTGATTGGCTTCCGGACCCTCTTCCGGCTCCCTTCGGCCCGCGACCCCTGCTCGCGAAAGGAAGAGGAAAGATAAAGAAATCCCAGCGGAGGGCTACTACCGGCGAATCGAATCGCAGCCGAAGAAAACCACTCGTTACCGAAAACCCGAAGAGCTCTCTCTCTTTCTCACTGCCCTCTGACGTGTATAGAGCCCCCTCTCTCTTTCTCACCCTGTACACGCGTGTTTTTTTTCCTTCCACCGCGCCCACGGTCTCTCCTTTCCTTCCTTCCCGTCTTTCCCCCTCGGCATTATTTATTACCGCTATTTATCGAGGGCTTGGTAGGCTTTTATTGACCCAAGAGAGAGAGAGAGAGAGCACACCATCGCTTGATTAGCGCTCATTAATTCCTTTTTACGCCGTTAAAACCTAATTACGCGACTAAGCAAGGGACTCTCTATACCGTGTATGGCACAAAGAGAGATGTGCCTCGCTCTGTCCTACCGCGCGTGCCCGGCGTATTTCCATATTTAATATGTACGCTCGGGCGTCGTTTTTATATTTTTCGCGCGAACAAAGGAAAGAATTCAGTCATCGCGCGAGAGAGCGCCCCCGGTCGTTTTCTTTTACGGCCCGCGCACCGTCGTAAATATAATTAGAGCTCCACTCCGTAAGGGGCCCTTTTGCCCCCCCCCCTCGCCGTCCAACTTGGACTGTCTTTCACTGCATCCGCCCGCTGGCAAATGATGGCAATTGTAAATAATGAATCTGGGGGATCTGTTTGTTTACTCGGCTATTAATGCAATGACAGGGGGGAGGGGGGTAGGTCGCGGTATACAGGCCAAAGGAGGAGGTTGTAAAAGCCAAGGGGTAAAAGAAACGAGCCGTGGTATAAAAATGAAGCGCGAGAGGAGCTTTAGCCTATTTCGATAATAGCGCCCTCGTTATTTTTACGCCACTCTCGCAAATTAATTTTCGTTGAGCTCTCTATTCCCACTCTCTCTCTCTCTCTGTTTCTCTTGTTTTTCAACTCTCTCTCTTTCTCACGAAACTGTGTCACAAACTAGAAAAACGTATGTGTCCGGAAAAGGAAAAAAAAATAACGACTAACCGCGTGTATCCCGAATTTTCCAGTCGTGTACAGCCCGAAGGCTACTACGCGATGTAGTGTTTTAAAGCTCGCGTAAATATAACGCACGCGGTGTGTGTAATACGGGAATTCCATTTCTCGCATTAGACTCCTCGTCACGTCGGAACTAAGCCGAGGATCCCAAAAATCCTAATGCCAAGCGTGGCTACTGCAAAGGTGGCAGCGGTGGTGCTGCTGGAATGGGGGGGGGGATTAAAAATTAATTAAATTCCGAAAGGACGCGATGCGAGTGCGCGATGTGCGGGCTTGTACAGCTGGAGGCTGAGAGAGAGAGAGAGAAAGCACAGCTTGCATTGTTGTGCGCGCACCTTTTGTTTCCCAAGAGCTTCTCTCTCTCTCGCTCGACACGCGGCTGCAATACAAATGGACTAAAGGGGTGGAGGAGAGAGAGAGAGACAAGTGCGAGAGCATCGTAAAACGGTATCGACTGCCCGGAGAGAAAGACTACTGTGGCCCATTGTCGAACACGCGCGGATTCGCGCCTTAGGTTTCGTTGCTGGAGCCGTGCCTCGAGGAGCTTAGGACACAGACACACACCGAGCGGCTCGTTTGGGAAAACAATGCGTGTATATGGGCTAGTGGCCAGCGGAGCGTCTCCGGGGTAACAAAGATAGCTAAGTGGCTCAATAGGACGAAGAAATGAATTTTAAACTTGGGATGCGCTCAATGGAAACTGTTTCTCTCTGTTAACGGCTAAAGGCTTTTGTTTCGCTAACCGAACGGATATAGATCATCGAGATGGATATTTTCCCAAGTTATAAACACTGCGGTAGGCTCGCTCCGGGAAATATTGTTTTATCGAAAGCAAAGCTGTAATCCATTTTATTCAGGTCATTTTATATAGCAGACTCTAAAGCTTTTGGGAAAAAAAAACAAACTTTTATGCGCATTCGAAAATCTTTTGCAAAATCTATAGCCGACAGCTGGTTTAGCAAATCTAGATCGAAATAAAGAAAAAAGAAAAGAGGCGAAAGTATATACGGGAAGCACGATTCTCTCGATTCCCCCGGCTGATCAGGCTCGAGCGTAACACTGAAGTGTCCAACCAGTTCACGATCGCGGAGTCAAACCAATCGGAAAACCCGTCGCCATTCGTAACGAAAAAAAAAGCAGAAGGAAACAACGCGTCACACGGCTATCCAAGCAAAAGCAGAATAGGCATCCGCGTAATATCCACGGCGAAGCGCAGGTCGATGAGCCATAAAATTACTAGGGTATGGGGGAGAAGAGTGGGACTATAGCGCGTTCCAGCATTATCGGAATCAAAGAGGGGGTGGGTGGAGACGGAGCGATCGATATATGCGCCCGCTATCGAGCCTCGGTGTATATAAGAAAAGCGTCGATGCCGCGCTAGAGCCTCTCGTCGGCAAGCTTATCGTGCGCGCCGTTAACGGGTGTGCGTGTACGGCAGAGAGAGGATAGGGCAAATAGAGCTGCGATGTTATGCCCACGCGGCTCGTAAATATTTTTCGCGCGCGTACCGCCTTCTCGCAGCAGCCGCGCCTCTCTCTCTCTCTCGGCTTTTCTTTCTTCGCGCTATAGATGCCGATTTCGCCTTTTTTACGCCCATACCCGGACGCTCCGCGAGCCTTTTACGACACGTGGTCTCTCTTGTGTAATAGCCGCGTGGCTAGCTCGTTTACTCCTTCTCTGTATACGTGTGTGTGTGTGTGTGTTTTTTTTTATTTTCCTGCCGTTTTCGCCAATAATACGAATTGTAATAGCCAGACGCTTTGTGCTCGGCCCTGTGTGTACCAGAAGAAAAAACTGCACCGACGAGCCTATACAGCGAAGTTTATCCTTTTTTTTACAAAAGCCAGGACGTTGTACGCGCGCAAAAATGCCATAAACACGTAGTTCAAAAAACCGAAGAACATCGATATTATCGGCATGCTAAAGAAGCCGGAGAGAGAGAGCCCTGCAAATGAAACCACCTCCATCCTGCCAACAAAAAAGGCTGGGAGTAGCATCAACAGCAGCAGCATCAGCTCACACGTATATACATACCAGGGAGCTCTAGAGGCCTCTGTTGCTCCTCTCTTGGCGTACAAAAAGCCAACCGAGCTAATAAATCCATAAGTGCAACACTTTAGCGTTATTTCTCAACAAGAGCCACAAATTACGTCTCTCTCTCTCTCTCACTCTCTCTCTTTCTCTCGGACTAGACGCGGGGGAGGAGAGGGTTAGCTTTGAAAAACCAGCCACATCAGCGTCTGGTGGCTCTCGCGGAAAAATCCCCCCTCTTGTTTCTGCGGCGCGCGCACACACGCATACACACACAAACACACGTGTGTGTATGTGTGTATAGCTGAGCTGCCGGCGGTCGACAAACCTTGTGGCGTAAACTGCATGCTCAGTCCTCATAAATCTCGCGTCCGACGCAAGAGAGAGAGAGATAGAGAGAGCAGCGATCGATCGATCCGGCGCTTTCTCATAAAGTTTCCTCCTGCTGCTGCTGCTACTCTCTGGCCTCTTCTCCCTCTCTCTCTCTTGCTACGGTCGGACACGGTAGGTGCCTTGGGTCTGCTTGTGCTGCAAGAGAGCGCCTCCTCTCTCTCCGGTTTTTTACGCGTTTTTCCAAGCTTCTCTCGATGTATATGGGAGCGGGGGAAAAACGATGAATTACGGGGCCGAATGAATATGAAGCGATGGTTATTAATGAAATTGCCATTTGCCTCGTGTGCTCTGCCCTATCCCCCTTTCCTGTAATTGGGTTATTTGATGAGATTGCCTCGTTTCGACGATGAAATATTTCTCTTTCGATTTTATATATATCTACATTTATTTCCGATACGTGCACTCGGCACACAGATCGAGTATGGATGCTGAAAAATTTCGCACGGGCGCTCCTCCTCTGTACTCTTTGTATACGCCCGCCTTTTGCAAAAATTGCGATTCGCGGGTGTACGAATATAAAAATGAAAAGCAATATTTATATACGCTTATACGTTTTTATATTCGGTTATGGAAATATCGTTAAAGGAAATTCGAATATTTTCTAAACACAATCCTTCGCGGCTCATTAATAAAATTCCAGTGTCAATAGGCTGTGAAGGTTATTATTGGGTTCATCGTGCGCCAGCGGCTGCTCTCAAAGCGAGCCGAGCCAATTACTATGGAAACGAGCCTGTGCATCGCTCGACACCCGGCGCGACGCGTCATACGTATAGATGTATATACAACACAGGAAGGCCACATGTAACATCTGTAGAACCCCCTCTCGGCAATAGTGTGTGTACGCTTGACGGCAGGCTTTTTCGAAAAAAGACAGAGAAAAAAAAATAAATGACGAAATTGTCAACATCCACCTCCACGGAGGCTTCTTTGCTCAAACGCCCTTTGGAAAAAAATAACGGGGCACGAGGGCCCGAAAACGTCGAGGGGGTCCGAAAAGTACACAGACGCAAAGACACACAGGCAGCAGAGAAACATCCATCCCTGTGTACACCCAAATAAAAAAAAAAACGGGAGAAACATATCAAAGCGTAGTAGTAGAGTTGCAGCAGCAGGGTACATATCGTCACGTGAGGAGGGGGTGGGGGTCTCTCGGTAAAGCTCGTGGCTCTGTAATAACCCCGAGGTCTCTCTGCATCCACTTTGCGCGCTGTGCGGTGCAATCTGGAGCGCGCGTGCGCCGATCGATCCGTCACGGAGCATCAGGCCGCGAACGAGAGTGAGAGAGCCGACTGCAATATACGGCATAAAACGCGTGGCGCTTAATGATATTCATCCACACGTCGGCGTTCGTCGGCCGGGCATCCGAGTTTTCGCGCGTGAGCAGCTCCCGTGAGAGAGCTCCAAGGGGGAGGAAAAGCGCCTTTTCTCTCTCTCTCTCTCTCTCTCTCTCCCTCCAGCTAGCGGATGACGCTGATCAGCGCCTGGGGAGCGGCCGTACGTGCGCGCCCCCGCCTCGTATTAATGAAATATAGCGCGCCAGCTTTCCTACGGCTGCACGAACTTCGGCCTGCCCCCCTCTTTCTCGACCCTTACACACTTTGCTCGAGGGAGGGGGGATAGTTCGTTAAGGAGAGTTCGGAGAAAACGAGACTGCTGGCCCCGAGCGCCCTCGGAATCCGTATTAATTTGCTGATTAATTGCGCGTGAAAATTGAGAAAAATGTACGGGCACCGTCGTATACATACGACTCTCTCTCGCTCGCTCCGCGTGTGTATCAGGATTTGTTGCTCTATTTCGCGAGATCTTTCTGTGGGTTAGTCGCTGCGCGTATATCGGTGTAAGGTTATCGGCTATGCTGTATTTTATTATCATTTTTATATTTTACTTTGTTCAAGGAAAAGTTTTGATAGTGACGGTAAACGCGCAGCAAGTAGAAGATGCGTATATACACTTGGACTTCATTAACGGATCAAATAAAATTCGTCGAGTTTATTTTAGCTCGCCGCTCGAAAATGTAATTCGAGGAAGGCAATGCTTAAATAATATCTCGTAAAGAGAATATAGTGGGTAGAATAAGGTAATCTACGGATCTAGAAATAGAAGAGGGAAGGGAAATAATAAAAAAAAAAAAAAAAAAAGAAGGACCATACAGTACAGGAGGGGAGTAAAAAAATAAACGACACATCCCAAAAGCCCCCGACTCCCATGACAATCGACGAAATAAGCCGAGTGCCGTAATAAGGCCATGCGTATGAAGAGGGGGAGATCAGAGTAGTAAAGGGGAGGGGGTTAAAGCACGTCGTCGCGCCGTTGATTATTCGCATCCAGAAAATCGCCGAGGAGAACGGCCAGCAGCTTGATACAGGCGTTTTCCCCCCTCGACTCTTCGGCCCTGCCAACCAGGGCTTGGGTCGCTTTGTCTTGCGTGCAGGGAAAAATCCTGGGCAGATTGGCGTGAAAATTTATGTTAATTCGCTCCGGGGACTTCTTTCCTAGGAAGCCGAGCAAGGAATTTCACTCTCGACCTTGCCCCCCCCCCCGCCTCTCTTGCAAATGTTATTTGCGAGATGATTTTTTTTCTCTTTCCTCCTCGCACGTTTTCCCTCGGAGAGGACGCGTGTATGCCGCTCCCCTAAATTTTTTTCCCCGCCCTCTCGGAGAAAATGAGACGACGGCTATTCGCAGCGGAGCAGTTCTTGCTCGGATCAAAATTGATGCTCTTGGCCCCATGGCTTTTTGAATTGCGGGAATTTCGCTGGAGTCGCTTGTTTTTACTTCCGGTCTGTATATACAGTCCCTATATGACACACGACCGTGCCAGTGGCAAATTGTTTTTCTTAATCCGAAGAAAGTGTGTTTTGTTACGACATCCACTTACTTTTCTCCGGCAATCTCGGCTAATTCGGCCACCGAAAATGCCCCCACCCCCCCCCATATACGTTTTCTTAAAGCGCTCGGTAATCGCTCTCTATTTTCACAGGCCCGACGCACCGGTAACCATTCTAAAAACGTCCTAATTCATTCTCGGCAACAATACAGCGTCGAAGCATTGTGAAAAGCCCTCTGGGGAAAATATTTTGCCAGCTCGCGTTCACAAACACTCAGAGGCCCCCGAGTGCGTGTGCGTCCCTCATAAGTTGCTCGAGTAAGCGCCTCTACGGAAGCTCTAGCCAATATCATTGGCGAGAGCCGAATGGCCTAGTGTGTACTATATACACATCGTCGCTGAATCGCCGGGGCTAAATTCCCTCTCGCTCTCTTTCTGTCCCTTGAAAGGACTTCCGCGTGACAGTCGGTGTGGCAAGCGAGAAAGAGAGAGAGAGGACAATACCGCAGGCAGCTCTAGCTGGCGTATAATTAAAAGCTCGCTACTAACAGGCCAACGGTACGGAAGCAGCAGCAGCCCTGGGGGCGCGGCACCGGAAAGACGCGGAAGACGGAAGGGGAGGCTTAGGCCGGTCTCTCTCTCTCTCTCTCTCTCGCGCGCGCGAGCCTGTCTTTTATAACCCCTGCTCTCTCTCTCGCATTCTGCAGGCCATTGAAACGCGCGACTGTGCGCCGGCGGGCTGCTTCAAGTAGGTTTCGAGAGAAGATTAAGAGAGTTATAGGCTCTGCAACGCCTAGTGCCTGCGAGCCACTCGGCGCGAGAAAGGAGGTAGACAGAGAGAGAGAGAGAGAGAGAGGTAGACAGAGAGAGAGAGAGAGAGAGTTGGGAAACTGCATGGTTTTTCGATGAATCGGCTTATTGAGCTGTCGAATATATGTATATCAACGCCGAGAGAGGGGAAAAGCTGTGGATTATTGCGCTTTTCGGACTTTGGATGTGTCAATGCTACTGCAGCTGGGACTGGTCCATATTGTTCGCTCGCGAGTGTGAAATGTATTAAAGGCCGCGTTTGCGATAGTCGCGCAGTTACATAGAGTTCACCGTTATAGCCAACGATAACGAAACTCGGGCTTAAACATGAGAGAGAGAGAGAGAGAGAGAGCGTAGAGGCTAAATAGCTCCGGAGCTTGGTGTACTAATTAAAAAGCCATAAAACACCTGCTCCCGCGTCGTTTTCCATAATTCAACCGAGCCCGAGATATAATTCAAGCCGGGCTTGCTTTCCGAGTGCATTTTCGCATAAATATTAATTTTACACGCAACGTCTGCTCTTCGCGTATCAGTATAGGAGATGAAGAGAGATGTAGGGCAGGGGGGGGGAGAGGAGTTAACGCGATAACCGTATTTATCTCTAATGGCGTATTAAGCATTCAAGGCGCCATTACTCGTTCGCTCGCTCTAGAGAGTAGTACACGGATGAAAGCGCCGGCGAAAACAAAAACGGAAAACGGCTGGAGGAAAGTGCGCGCGAAATGCCTTTGGAGAAGCCCGGTAATCCGGCTCGTCTCCGAGTTACTTAATAAGAACGACAATGCCGTAGCTGCAGCGACGTCCAGCTGCTGGTCCTTTTAACGAGTCTCCTCCAGACCGACCGAAAGTCTTTCAACGACTTAAGGGTCTTACCGAGCGCCCCCTCACTCCGAGACTCGAAGGAGAGCAAGAGAGAAAACGCGAAACTTTGTACTCGAGAATAAAAAAAATAACTGGAGGATTTCGAGTTCCCGTCGCTTGTCCACCGACAATGCTAGCCGTCTCTCTCTCGCTCGCGCACGATCGGCCCTTAAGTTACGTCAGATTAGGATACTCGAGTGCCGCGGCAGGGCGATCTTTAAGCCACTGTCGGCTAATCCGATTTCTTGCTCTTTCCTCTCTCTCTCTCTCTCGATTTTTCTTTTAGGCTGTACCAGAAGGTAAGGACATTTTTGGAATAGGCAGTTCGGGGATGGGAAAGACGATCGACATAATTGAGCGTCGACTTTTTTTTTCTCCCAGCGATGCTTATACCGAGGATAATAGCTTTTTAAGCGCGTCGCGTCTCTTCTTGCGCGTCGATCTGTCGTTGACGGCTTTTCCTTTCTCTATTTTCTCATTTTCGAAGTCTACGTGTGCCTGCCCTGAAAACAAAAATCAGCCTGCATCGTTAATAAACTCCGTCGTTTAAACGTCGCTCTTGTATACACTGAAATTCGTTTTCCTAGCGCAGAGAGTTCCAAGGAATTCGTTTGTATAATAACAGCCGCGTAATCGTTCGTAATTCGCAGATAATTCAAAAATCTGTCGCCAATGCTAATCATTTCACGGGAAACAGGGCCGAAACGAAAATTACGAAAATTTAAAATTCTCAAATGCGAGAAAACGCATTTTCTCAGCAGTACAGCCTTGAAAACTCGCTGATCTAGTTAAGAACGATCGTCTATCTCTCTCGCTCTTATTCCAAGAATATCACGTTACTTTGCACGCCATTACTCGATGCCGCAGAAGAGAAAGCGCCCGCGGTTAAAATCGCTAATTCCCCGCAATTTCGTCATATTTTCTCGTGTGGCTAAGGGCTGCCACCACCTACGTTCCTCCCCCCCCCCGCGTCGCCAGCAGACTTACGCAGCTACGTGGCTCGCAGGCAGGAGAGAGAGAAGGGCAACCTTCCCGCGAGCGAGTAAGGGGAGAGACTCTCGCAGGAATCTTGCGCGCTCCCGCGATCCGAAGCCCGCGGGCCCTCCTCCCTGCTGCTGGCCGCGTTTTAAAAATAGCCCGAGCGCATTAGGGGCCCGAGCGTTGCATGCGGGCTTAATGAGCCGGCACTGGTGAAATGTCGAAAAATGCGAGAGAGAGAGAGAGAAGGGCGTGTGATGGTCAGGGTCGGAGTGCGGTGAGAGAGACCGTGCTAACCCCCCGGGGCTAAGTGGCGCGAACACGCCTGATTGTTTTGCCCCCGCAAAGTTATGGGCCCTGAGGCTCGCTTTGTTGAGTCTTGCGAAAAGATTCGTACGGTTTAGACTCTCTTTCTCGATTTTGAGAGGCTTTTATTTCTTTTAGCCATCGGTATATGGTCGAGGACAAACTTGCAGGATATGAGGGTTTAGCATATTTATATTGGATGGATGTATCGGAGCGAACGGAAATTGCGTGCGAAATTACGCGAGAGACTCCTCGAGTATGTTTTCTTTTTGTTTTTCCTTTTTCTTTTTTTTTTTTTAATTTTTCTCGGGAAAAGGGAGCATAAATTATACGAGGCCAAAGTGGTTGATAACACGCCGCGTAAATCACGCGCGCCTTAACGAGGGTAAGAAAGTTTTTTCATCTCATTAATCTTACTGCGTATATAGCTTGCGTATTTCGTATACACTCGCTTGTGTGCGCGCTTATATTCAAAAGCGGAAATTTCACGTGAAAGATGAAGATTTTTCTGCGCGTGTAGATTATTCGCAAAAAGAAATTGCGTTTCTCGAAAAGTGAAAGATGCGCGCGCGCCGTGTGTGTGGGACATTATGGCTTATTACGCGATTGCATTCTTAGATTACATTCAAATTTCACTCGAGAGTCGCTTGTTTGGAAAATTTAAATAACATTTATCATTATTAAATTCACGAAGCTCCTCTTCCTCTCACTCTCGCGCGCGTACATTCAATGGCGAGAGGAAAAAGAATACGTAAGTAGCTTTATGGCTGCCAGCCTTACGAAACTGTCCGGATGATTCTCCGCTCGCACAATAATGCAAACGAATAATTTTACGTTTGATGCGCGCGAAATTACACGAAATCATCGCTTTTTATTTAGCCAAAAATAATTACGAGGAAAATCCTTCACGAAATCGTCTTTGAATTTCAAAATCGCGCACTTATCAAATTTACACTTGTATATTAACGCCTCTGCGGTTTATTAGCAAAACCCAAAGATTTCGGCACGCGATATCCAAAATAAGCGGGGGAAAAAAGTGAATCTCGCGTACCGAGAGTATAGACGATTCGAAGAAAGAAATCCAGCCTTCGAGATCCATCGCGCCATGAATAATGGAGAGGCGTTCCTGCAAAAATCCGACGGCACACAGGGCCAGCGGCACCCACGTCTTGCTCCCTCTGCGCGTATTCCGCGAGTCGCGCAGACGATCGCTGAGAAGAGAGCAAACATAGCCGCGACGTTCGTACACGATCGCGTATCACTGTCTGTGATATTTTTGAAACGTCCGTTTGACGCCGATTTGTGGACCAAAAATTGAGAGATACGTGCAATTATAATGAATTTGTTAAAGTTGGAGGGGAAGGTTGTTGGGGATGGGGAGGGTCAAATAAATCGGGGAATATTGCTCTCGGGAGAAAGCCGAGAAGATTTTCACTAGGCGCTATTATCGGCTGCTAAAGGCAGGGGGAAGGTAGCGCGGCGCCGGAAAGTTTGTTACTCCCCGGCCCTTTTCTTTTACCGATTCGATTTAAACTTAGAGAAATTCAATTTGCATACTTTACCATTACCGCTTCGTACACGGAGCAATCAATTATTGCCTTTTTTCTCTTCTCTCTTTTTATATATATATATATATATATATATATATTTTTTCGTGTCTCCCTCTTTATCTCTTGCGCTCGTTCTTGTAAGCTACTTATTATTCTCGCTTGGACATTGCGAGCGGGCCCCGGCTTTGAATTTTTATTGTTTTGAATAATGTTTGTAACTATCGCTTTTCCAAACGTTATTTAGAAGAATCGTTTTACAGCTTTATTCATCGCTTTCTTTGCGAGTACAAATGTATAAAATTGTTTTTCTACATTTTTGTTTGATTAAAGATCGTCAGTTCGTTATCTCCCAAGCATTGCTCACTTCATCACGCATAATCGTATCTCAAGCTCGCGCTGCTAACGAGTACAAAACTCGCCATTCACTCGCCGAATACCAAGAAGCTATAAAAATGCCCGTTTAATATCGCTAGGCAAAACTAAAGGCCTATTCAGCGAAATTCTCAAAATTTTCAATAAGATCTCTCTCTTTCTCTTCTCTCTAAAATCGAAAATTTGCCGATGGCTGAAAGGAGCTCGAAGCGAGCGAAGGAAAGAACAAGCGCAGTTGAACGCCTGCGTTCTTGTCGGCGCAGACAGGAATTTCGGATCCTTTGTGATTGGCAATAGAGCGGGAAAATTGGCTCGAAATTCGCGGCGCTTTATGGAACAGCGTATTGGCAATCAGATTTCACGGGGCGCCTTTCGCCCTTCGTCTCTCTCTCTTTCCCTCTCTTGGCCGCGCACGACCTTTCGATCAAAAGACGCGCAAGCCTCCATTGCGAAATATTCTCTCCTACGCCGGATATATAACGCGAGCCAGGTGTTTCACGACGTATTTCATCTTTTTTTGCTTTTTTTTTTTTTGTCGATTCGAGAATGGTATCGCCCTGAGATTTTGTCGGCCGAGAAATGATGGTATCTTCCTCTTTTTTTTTTGTCTCGTGGCGATTTGGAAGAGCAATGTGGGATTATTGGCGTAAAAGAATTGGCGTGTGTATACTCGTCGAAATGAAATTTCGGCTTAAAGAGGATTGACGTTTTCGCCGCGTTATGCCTGAAATAGCTCGAGTTCTTTTTTGTACTATTTTGTTAAAATTACGTATACTATGACGTGTTAAATTTGTAAAATTTATTACATCACGATGAAATTGCAAAAAAAAAAGAAATCGAATTGATAAAAATTCTCAACGGTAAACGTTGTGATTAATCATACCAAAGTAGAAAGAGAGAGATAAAGATAAAGTCAATGTTGATTTCAATTAATTACAATTGGAAGTCGCTGTTTCCACATTTTCCTCGACACATGAGATAGAGAGATAGCCGCTCAATAATATATCATTTCCAAGTTAAACAGGCGGAGCGCGGCGAGAAACGAGCGGCTTAAAACTCATTGAAAAAGGGGTAACACAGCAGAGGAGCAGCGGTGAAAATTAAATAAATACGAAAGTGCCGAATCGTGAAATAGACCCTTGAAAATTCGGGGCTATCCCGTGTGTACACATGCCTTAATGCGAAATCAATTAGTACAGACCTCCGGCATTCGTTTTCCGCCAGCCAGACAGACACAGAGAGACGCGCGTATAAAGAGAGAAAAGCCCGTGTAATAGCGTGTGCAATAGCGGACAGCAGAGAGTTGGCGTAATTAAAAGGACGAAAATTCATTCTCGCTGTTGTCGCCGGGGCGCAGCAGCCTGTGCAGCACTAGGCTTTTATATTAATATTATTCCTGGGCGCGCGGACCACGCACCGACAAGAGAGCACTTCCCCCCCCCCTTCGCCCCCGCAGCCGGCGGCGCGTATTTACTTGGTTTCCTTTTTCGTAATCTATTGTCGGCTTTTGTGGCGCCTCCCATTGTGCCCTTACCCCCTCTCTCTCGCGAGAGCCATTGTGAAAGACCAGACTGGCGAGCAGTTCGAGATATCTCTCGCTCGCCAAGGGAAAATGGTCATCAACCCTTGCTTGCTCCTATATACCTACGTATCCGGACTGCCCTTTGCCCTCGCGCTTTTCATCATTGCGAATTGAGTGAGAGAGACAGCGCACACGCCTGGCATAGATTGAAAGAGTCGATGCCGATCTTTGCCTCTTCTCTCTCTCTCTATGTCCCATTCCCTCTCTCGCTTTATCGCGCTTCGCACGGTTAGCTCTGCTCTCGCGTGTCCGAAGGCTGGAAATTAATTAAAATACGTTTTTGTCCCGGATAAACGAGGGTTCTCTTTTTTTTCGGCCGTCCTCTCGTTATCGTCACTACACGCCGGGGTCTATACGAATGAAATTTCGATATGCGGATGAGTTTTTTGTTTGCTCCTGGCTTTCGCTGATTTGATTCGTTTTTTTCTCTCTCCACCTTGTGTTTCATATATGGAGATCCGCGGGGATGCGAGTGTGTACACACGTGTGGACAGTTCGACCACCATAGGCGTGGTCACTTTATACGCCTTCCCATCATATTGGTGTGCGCCTGTGTGCGCGGGAGTAATGAAATTGATTGCGGCGTACTTTGCAAAAGTTAAAATGAATATTTGAATAATGGGAATTTAGGAGTGGCGCGCTTGGAAAATCTCGCGATGCAATATTGTTTCGAGTACTTTCCGATGAAATAATGTGTACGCGAGCATCGACACGGGCTAACGTTTTCATTAGTGTCGGGTGGTCAAGCATATTTGAAGAGTGAACAAAAAAACATACACTGTCTCGCTGGCATTAAAAAAAATAAAGAATCGCGTCAAACGTTACAATCGCATCGTTAAACATCGCTCGGGCTTCATCCGTTTTCGACTTTGATCATCAAAATTCTTATTCAATCAAGTCTTCGCGGGCTGACTGTACACCCCATCGACGCTAAACAAGCGCCTTTGAAATGCCAAGCGCCACCGGGGAATGATAAAATTCTGCCGTCATAATTTTGGAAATTTATCCCCTACCCCCTCCCTCCTCATTCCCTGTAATAACCTGTCGGTTCAAAGGACGAGCCCAGGCACAGCGTCCGCTACGCCTCAGCCTCTCTCTCTCTCTTCCTCTTCATCAAAGTTTCCGAGAGTTCGCGGAAAAGCGCCGGTCTTTATTAAAGTCTACTTAACTGCTCGCGTGTAGGAGCGTCAAAGCGTTTGGAAAGAGCGAGAGAGAGAGAGAGAGTCTGGCTTGGACCGCCGCGAAAAGTCATTACGTCACTCGCGCCGAAGAAAGTCCGCTGCGGAAAAGAAAAGGGCTCCCTTGGTAGAAGATTATCGGTTAATCGAAGGGTCTAGCCGATTGGTTTTTCCTCCTCTCCGCTACGCCGGTAGATAAGATGTCTTTTGACGACCCTATCTATACCTCTTTATCCTTACCTCCTTGCTGCTCTCCGCGGCCATTGTTTCCACTTGCTTCTCCTTCTTCTCCTTGTCTCTGGAAGGGGCTGTAGGGCTCTTTTCAAAGTACACCACACTGCGCGCCTTTGACTCTCCCGCGAGCTCGTGTTATTCAACCACCCCCGCGAATATATCCTGGCTCTCTCTGGAGTTTGCTTTACCGCAACTTTCGTTTCAATACCTATCCCTCTCCCCGCCGTCGCATTGAAATGACTATTGTACCTAAACGAGATTGTTCGAAATTACGCGTATATTAGAAACAGGCTAAACACACGAGTCTCTCTGTCTTCCTCCTCCCTAAAACTAACCAATATTTAAGGATACGATAAAATACGTCCGCTCGAGTTGCAATAAAATAGCGCGTATGGAGAGAGCAATACAGCCTCATACGCTCGTAAAATCATCCCTCCTCGATCACGCGGATTTACTTTCCCTTTTATCGTACCCTTTGTGCGGCTCTGAGCGTCTCGATATCGTCGTTCTTCTGCCGTTGGCCCTTCGATCCTCTCCCCTTTTTTTCGCGTCATCAAGACTAGACGCGTGTGCGCTGGGCATTCGTTCTTTGACTTTTAGTCAGCCCGTGTCAGACTCCCTTTTTTTCCTGATTTTCCGCGCGGATATATATCCCTCCCGACTACCGCTCTTTCTCGCGCGCGAGAGAGAAAGCTAGAGTCTCTTTTCTTGCGGTCGGCTTTTGTCCCTCGCTACTCCGATCGTTGGAGTCGCGATTGGAAGAGTAAGACGATCCCCTCTGAAATCTATCTGTCTCGCAGACTTTGCCAACGAAGAGTCGAGACTTGCATTGGCTTGTCCTCCCTCCCCTGCAATGTCGCCCCCCTTCTTTCTTTCTTCTCTCGTCTTTTCACTTTGTTCTTGTCCTTCCTGTCTTCCTTCGGTAATTACTAATTTCGCCGAACGTGATTAGATGGCGGTATAGTTTTGTTTGTTACTCGCTCCTCCTTATTGTTCTTCTTCTTGTTAAAAAAAAGGGAAAAAGAATCATTGTTATCGCTCGCGATGATCCTGTGCGCTATTTCGTTTTCATCATTTCTATGGCTGAAAACAATTTTCCAGTTTTTATTACAGCATTTGATTCCGCGGTTGTAATATATTGCCCCGATATTGGAGACTATTCCATCTGCCCCCGTCAATATTGAACGATACAAAAATATCTGTAACTCTCGAGAGCTTGATACTTTGAAAAAGCGAGAGCGAAGCCGCGTAAAAAAAAAGTATGTAACAGACACACGCGCTCAACTTTGAATTTATAGATATAGAAATACGGGGAAAAAGAGAGAGAAACGCGCATGGAACTGAGGCAAAAAGTTATATATCCGAAAGCCGCGCGCGCTCTGCAAACTTACTCGTGCGATTCTTCGCAAGATTTTTACCGGAAAAACTCGCGAGTATACCCGCTGTAGTTTCTTTCGGGACGTGTCTCGTCTCACCTCCAAACACACGTTCAACCAACCAGTCCAGTCGAATTAAGAAGATTTCCCATCTGTCAGCTTCGAACCTACCCCAACTTTCTATCCTGTTTTTTATATCCCAGAAACAGACGAGACAGACGAACTCTCTAAATTTGAAAGAGTGAAATTTCACGTATTGTACGTTATAAGTGACATTTCACTCTTTCAAATTTAGAGAGAAGAGAGTTTTCCAAGTGTAAAAACACTGTTTTTTCCCCATAATTCCTATTCGATTAGTTAATCATTCTAAGGCCAACATTTTCACGCCCGGCTTGTTTCTTTCACACACGTACAACATTGTTTCATCATAATCGATTTTCCCGCAACTCTCTCTCTCTTTCTCATCCGAGTATTTATAAAACACGTTCAATGCCAGAGGCGCGGGGGCAACCGGCGCTTAACAAGAAACACTTTGTATTCGTCGAGCGAATCGAAATAGGCTCTCCCCTTCCATAACGGCTGTCGCGCGATAATTTTGGCGCGGCCGTTAATTCCGTCAGCGCGCGCTTATCCTTCCGCGTCACTTATCGGCTGGCCCCCATAGCTCCCCGAAACCCTCCTCTCTCCAGCCTATATACGATCGCCGGCGGTCTATTTTAAGCCTTCCGTCCCTTATTCTCACGTCGCGCAGTTTTCGAGATCGTTAAATCCCGGGCGAGAAAGAAACGCGACCGAAGGGGAACGAGAGAGGTCGTTTGTTTAGTAAATAAAAAGCGCCACTTGCCGGATTTCTACCGAAGCCAATGTATGGGGAATCGTGACTTTCTTTAAAAACTCGCGAGAGTCGGTTAAATTTTTTTACCCAGACCTTGGGACTGGCGCCGATATTATGTCTGTTCCAATGAAACTCTTTTTCTTTTCGTCAAGATCCTTTTAAAAGACCAATACTTATACCAATGTGCTACGTACTC
Source organism: Anagyrus pseudococci (assembly GCA_030522585.1). NCBI lineage: Eukaryota > Metazoa > Arthropoda > Insecta > Hymenoptera > Encyrtidae > Anagyrus > Anagyrus pseudococci. The sequence goes on from JAPYYQ010001188.1 coordinate 25,049, forward strand.
AATCTGCCGCACGCGATAAAAATCCAATCGATTCACATTTAATTCGCGCACATAGCTCCAGCATTAATCGAACAAAGGCAAAGGACAGGTCTGCACTTGGGTAATGCACGTACCCTGAACGTGTACGTGTATGTGTGCGGGCAAACTCGAGGCCCAAGCCTGTCAATAAGACTCGTTAAACGACGCGTACGTGCCCTTCCTCGTCGAGGCTTGCCCCCTCTGGATCTCTCGGCGGCCGGTCCCTGGGACTGTCGTCGAATTAACGTCGATTAGTATGCCCATTAGGCAGACGTTGAACTTGTCCCTCTCCAGCGCGTCTCTCTCCCTCTATCTTTCTCTCTCTCTCTCTGTATGCCCGCGGCCCTATCACGAGTGGGAGTAAGAGGCCGCGCAAAGGCATCGTTGCGCTCGGCCGGTCAACCTCCGCTCGATCGCCTCCTCCTCATCCTCCTTTTCTTCCCTTCGCTCGTTCGTTCGGCTGGGCTAGTGTATTATATACCTGCAGGTCGATCACGATTTGCATCGGACGCGCTCTCGAGAGAAGGGAGTATCTTTCTTCTTCTTCTCCTTCTTTCTTCCTTCCTTCCTCCGTCTGGCCGGTCGGCTAGAGCGCCCCAGCGAAGGCCCTTTTACTACTGTGGTGTGCTTCGGAGCTCGCTTATTCCTCCCCCCCCCCCCCTTCCACTCTCTCTGCCTCCGTGGCTTTCTCGTTTCGCTTATTTTTCTTTATTATATTTCGTGCGCTCGAGCGAGAAAAAAGAGAAGCGGGAATAGGAGGGGGAGGGCAGAAAAAATTTAAATATAATGCACGAGCGCTCCCTCTCTCTCTCTCTCTCTCTCTCTCTCTCTTTGCTACGGCTCTTCTTCGTCCCCTCTCTTTATTCTCCCCCGCCCCCTATCCTCTCTCTCGTGGCACGACCATTTGATTACGATAATGTTTACGTGCCGAGGATGTTGCACTCGAGAACATCGTGTTTATGCTTCGGATATTATATGTTTTTATAGATATATATTCCGAGATGGATTGTTGGCAATTTTTGAATGTTATCGATTTTAAATTTCCTTCGACGTTTTTTTTTTAAAAAAAACTATTTTTCGTATTACCTTTACGAATTCGATAAAGCTTTTCGATAAGCCATCCGATTTAAAAATCCATCTTTTTTTTCTGTTCAATTTCGTTTCTCGTACTTTATGCTACGTGAATCGAAGATAAACTACAAGAGAGCGCTATAGAGAGAGAAGGGGAGAGGAAGAAAGAGGCTACACGATATGCCGAGAGTTGATTTAATAGTACAGAGCCTTTCGTTAGGATAATCATAGAGCGTTAGACAGGCGCTTATATCACTTTTTACCCCCCTCGAGAGCCTCGTATTTCGACTAATTTTTTCACTGGTATTAAGCGGTTGATACGAATGAGAGAGGCTTGATGGGAGGCTATTTTGAAAAATCACGAAATTGCATACAATCACGCTCTATGATTTCCCCCGGCATTCACGCCTTATTTACGGTTAAACGCTCGTAATTGACAGATTTATTAAAAGCCACGCATACGACAAGACCACTGCGCTCGACCTCATAACACCGATACATTCGCAAAAATTCTGAATTTCAAAAAAATCTCTTATAATATTATCTCTAGATCGGATAGTCGGAGAATCGTCAAGTCGAATCAAGGTCTCGCTTAAGGCTGGTCCGCATCTCGAAGGACACGAGTCGGTTAATCCGGGCACGCATTCCTCGAGAGGTAAAAACGGTCGTAGGGGCCATATACCCTGACAATTGACGCGCAAATCGATTGTAATTGGTGGGGTCAAAGTAGGAGGAGGTTGGCGATGAGGAGAGGATAGCGAGGATGCATTCTCCTCCGCCCCCGTGAGAATTTCGCGCTCGGGTGGACAGCCAGGCTAACAGAGAAAGAGAGACAGAGAGATAAGTCCTGGAGATGGGAGGGGGAGAACTCGCTCGCCACAATCGTGAGACTCGTTCGGCCGCGTCATCCCTCTCCTCTTGCGAGATTGGCCTCTCTCTCTCTCTTGCCTTGAAAACTCGTGCGCTGATGCTCGAAAAGCTACGGCTATGAAGAAATTCTCAGGCGAATGATCGTTTTGCCTCCGTTAGAGAAAGCCCCTGCGAGCGAGCGAGAGAAATGAGAGTGAATTATGGGATGTGCAGCCAGTTTTGAGAGCGTCTATTAAAACTTTGAGGCCTTTGCTTTTGACTTTTTTTTCTGCCGAGGAAGCTTTAACGATGAATTTTCGAAGGTCGATAAACTTGAATTAGATTAGTGGGGTGTACTATCGAACCGAAACGCGCTTGCTGGTGATTTAAACGAGGGACGAACGATCGTTCTGGAATGGTGAAACAGACGCTCATCCTTCCTCTCCAACTTCTCTCAGCGATAGAGCTAAAATTGACGAATAGTCACTTCCTGCACCCTCTGAATAATTTTAAAATCGTCGTTTATACCGAGTTTTTGGAAAACCGAGGAAATTCGAGTGCCTCGGAGAAGGTATTTCACTTAGGCCACACGTGGGGGCCTCTCGTGTCATTTGAGAAACGTCAAACTTCATTAACAGACGCGAAAGCAGAAGAAAAAGAAGACAGGAAAAACAAAAGGCGAGAGAAGGGACACGGATAAAAGGGGTAATAGGGAAGAGGGGAAAAGGTTACAAGGCGCGTGGCGCACTTTTCCGGCTCGTCCCCCGAATAATTGACAAGACGCGAAACAATACGAGAGAGCCTGCGGCCTGCCGGAAGCGGTGCGCGCTAAGGAAAATAGACTCGTCCCTCGTCGCCATACTGTAAATAAAGTAAACGCACAAACGAGAGAGAGAGAGAGAGAGAGAGAGAGAGAGAGAGTCGCGTGCTACCCCTTTTCTCCTTTCTTCTCGATTTTCACCCGGAGGATTATATGGTATTGCCGGCTTAAAGGAACGTCTCTCTCCGTAAATAGCTAATGGCAAGTCTGTATATGTGCCTCTCTTTCGGTGGTGTTGTGTTACTGTGTCGGCATGTGCCGAGACAATCCCGAAGCACCGTTGGCTTTTCGCAGCGAGTAGCCTTTCCCTTTCCGGACTCTATATGCTCTCCGCGCGTGCACGTGTGCGCTATATATACGACGTTCCTCGACTTCATTAGCCGGCGCTAGGACTGACCGCGCAGTAGCTCTTCAAGATGCAGCTCCTTTCTTCCGAGCTTCAGGTCTCGTTTGCAGCTAGGAACACATTCCTGAATGGCCTGCTATCCAGGCCGATCTTATATGTTAATTAGGCTGGGCTAAGTGATGGGAAGCTATTGGAGATTTGCGAGATTACAGTATATCGTGGCTTGCTCTTTCACGAGAGGTATAGGAGAGAGATAGAGCTTCGTGGGTATTAATAGGCTATCGTCGTTGATACACGTCGATGTCGAGTAGCATTTGAAGTCGAGAGGCTTTCGCTTGGTTCTTGGGGAATTCGCGCCGAGTAGCAGGGATCATTTAACCAGCAAAATTAGCAACGAAATATCCGTGTTTTCTTCTATCAAGATCGAAATCTCCAAGAATGCAAATATGCAAATCTTATCCTGTATCAATCTCCCGCGACGAAGCTACAGTACGATTTCCCCGGCAACTGGACCAAAAAGGATCAGCGCATATGCAAAAGAAGGGAATCAGGACCCCCCAGAATCTTCAAAAAAACGACGCGTGTCTCGTACGAGAGAGAGAGTCTCCTCAAAACGCCTCATCGCCGGCTGTTCTTATCCCGTCGCTTTCTCTCTCTCTCTCTCTCTCTCTCTCTCTCTCTCTCTCTCTCTCTCTCTCTCTCGCTGATGACAAGTCCCTTTTACCGCTGCACCTGGCTCGGCTCTTTCAAGATCCGCGGAGAGAGTCCCTATCTCTCGCGGGCATCGCCGAAATCCGGCGGTGCCCGAGATTCGACGCATAGGCGCGCCTTTGTCTCTCGATCGCCTCCTGACAGCAACTCCCTGTGAAATATGTTTATATATACACACACGTGCACTTCCTCTCGTTTTTCCCTCGCGAGAGGAGATATAACGAAAAAACATCTGCCAGAAGGAGAGAGCGGGCCATTTTTCACGCGCGACTCTTTCGCGCCTTCGCCATCGTCGTCGTCGTCGTGGTCGTCGTATCTCTCTCCCTGGCGCGTATGAAGGATCGTCTTTTTATGCAAAACTCCGTTCTCTCACGGGAAGAGAGAGAGAGAGAGAGAGAGAAAAAGAGAGAAATATGCGAGAAAGAGAGAGAGAGGGACGGGCCGATTGCGTTTGAGCGGGCAGGCCGCGGCTGCCAACCGCCGGGCGGCGTATATCCGAAAAAGTTTCGGAAAACAAAAACGAATCCGAGAATACGAGAGCGCGCGCGCGACCGCGAAGTTTGGAAAATTTATGCGGGCAAATGCGATGCGTGTATAGGGCAACGAGAGAGCCGCCGGAATTTCCTGTTTGTCGCTCTCCACCCCCCGCGCACGGCGTCAAAGTTTTAAATTGAATTTTCCAAACTTAATTATACGTTGTCGGGATAAACTATTAGCCGAAATTTGTCAAATTGCTGGGATAAATAAGGGACAATTTTTGTCTTTACGACGATAAAGAAAAAAAAAACGAGAGCCATTATGCTTTTTTTGAAGGGACACGCAGGATCCTTGAGATATAGGGTAAATCACTTTTGAGATTTGCAGGGAAGGGCAAGTGTCTCAAGAACAACATGGCTATAGCCACTCCGCGGCGTCGTTCGATATAGCCTTTTTACCTAGGCAAGAGCGATCGCGTCAAAGCTGCACAAGCTCGGAGTAAGGGGGGTCGGTTAGTAAAAGGAAGAAAGCGATTTCGCGCGAAACGTTTTGCAAGCGACAAGCTTTATAAATCTCTCGTCAGAGAGCTACTGTGTCGAGGGAGGTATAGCGTTAGCGCCGAGGCACGGGGTATAGCTTAAAACGAAAAGGCCAAAGGCGAAGAGGCAGGAAGCGAGGCTTAATTTCCTGTCGCTTGCACTTTTTGCCTCGCCTACAGACTCTTTTACCCGGCAGATGGAGACGGACGAGACGCTGGCAGCTCTAGCTCCGTCGATATAGTCCCGAGACTGAGCCAACGGCGCTCCGTCTACATCCACGTGGCGTACGTGCAAAAGCACAAATCACAAACGAGACTCTCTCCCTGTTGTCTGCTGAATTAACCCCAACTTCGCCGGGGTAAAACCAGGCTCACCCCTTCTTATACTCCCTCTCGACGTATCCCGCGAATTATTCAAATTCCAGCCGCGGCGCTAAAAAAGTTAGCGAGCCCTCCCGCGCAACTTCGCATCGTCCATCCGTCGTCCGCGGGATTAAGCGCGAAATTTCAACTACCTCCTCTGTCTCTCCCTCCACTTCACCCTTATAACAGCCACCTGATATTTTATGCAGGAGCCGTAACGCGCAAGCATTTTCGCGTCGAATTCGAGGTCCACGCGGGCTCGCATAATGCTAGGTGAAAGCCCTATGCGAATAAGGGACAGAGAGCGACTTCAACCTCCGCGATCCTTTTAGGCTATCTATTTTTCAGGCCCATCCACCCTCACGCTCCCGTGTTTTCTAAGCCGCGGCATAATAACGCGGATTTCGCGAGAAAGAGAGTTTCGACACCTCGGGTTATTCTTTCCGCGTGTACGCTGTCGAATCAATTTTAATTAAGCATAATGCGAGCCGAAAATTTTCATTTCGTTTAGGAACTCTCATTTTTTTAGCTTGCTTTCCATCTCGCCGCTAACGCGAATCGTGATTATATTCGTAATGCACCCGCGAGGCTCTTGTTTATTTGCGCTCATTTCATTTGTTTTAATCACCCGAAAGCCAGCTGAAATTTTTTATTATTAAAATCACGAGCAGACGTGTTGTCATTTTTGTTCAAATAAAATGTTTTTTTTTTATTAGAAGGCAACGTAAGCGTAATTTTCGGTGAAAAATCGATGAATCATATCAAACGTTGTTTTTATAACAAATACGCTCGTCGATTCAAATTAATCCATTAGTATGCGGTCTACAATGTACATATACCATACAAAAAAAAGAAGTATATCGCTCCTTATCGCGTCACGTGCGGCAATGCAATCTAAAAATGTTCGAAAATTCTTCGTATCCAAGCGCGCCGCCCCTAACTCACCGCACCGACAGCTGTAAAGAGGCAAACATTTTTATCAGAGTTACAAAACAGACTGTGTGGCGCTCATATCTCGGCAACGTCGTTGGATATGGCCACCCCTGTGTACACACACACAAACGCAAAATTAGAATTCCAAGCGCGAAGGGCCGCAGAAGCTACGCCCGGCGAATAATTTCTCCAGGGCAAAGAAATATCGTCGAAGTTGGCCTGCTATACTCCTACACCCTCGGCGACGTATAAGGGCTCTCGTAAAAAAAGATGAAGCTGAGGAGCCGGTGGGATAAGGTCGAGGAAAATGCCCAAGTTTTTCGCGCACGTTTCTCTTCTTACGACAAGCACACACATCTACAGATCCACTCGCGGGTGTGAACGTTCGATTGAGTAATCGAGAGTGCGACTCTGATCGAATTAGAACGCGAAAATCCAAATCTCAAACATTCCTTTAGCCCTTCATCTATGAGGTTGCCTCCCACACATACGCGCTACAAGCTTATGCAAACTCTCGCGAGATCCCGTTAAAGACACTTGGCATCGGTATATAGTATCGCGTGTCAGTGCGCGTGACGAATCGCGCGCTCCGCTCCCCTTTGATTAGCGCTAATGAACGGGCCAATTAGAGAGCCGGGACCAGACGCCGGAAAAGCGGCATCGCGCGCCTTTGCCTTACATATCCGTACACTCCCCGAGCTTCTTTCGTGAGAGATGCCTATACTCACCCTATATCGTAGCTGCTCGTCTCGTCTAATTTCAGTTTTGCTCGGGGTTTATTTACTCGAACGGCATTTGTTTATCTTCGCCTCGGCTCCCATCTTCTGGCTATACACATCCGAGAGAGGGAGACTGCTTGGGTAATCCGATTGTGCGGATGATTATGTACGATTGTTTGTTTACCTCTGCTTATTTATTTCTTATTCGATGATGAGGAAGTGGGGAGGAAGCGGAGGGGTAATTGGCGGATGTTAAACAGATGATGTGTTTGCTCGTCAGTTTAGCAGTCGCGAGGAGATTTCAGCGAAGAAAAATAAAAAGGCGAGTATACTCGATTATACAAGCGCGTAGGAGATTATAATCACCCGAGTTTTGAAACTATCGTTGCGCCTATTGTTGATGAGAATATGGAGAATCCATTGCGTCGCTTGACATGAGGAAATAATTGAATTCGTCGTGAGAGAGATATCCTTTTCGAGGTAATATCAACGGACCTCGTAGGCGTGTTTATTCCACAGGCTTCGTAACAGTACGGTATACTCGTGTGAATGCAACCACAGCGGCCATTCGTAGAGACCTTCTCTCTGATAATCGTCGTAAAACCAACGCCTTTAACACGCAGGCTCCACCGCGCTCGAAATATCGCCGTTAATATTAAAACGCCGGGGTGTGCGCAATCACATAAAAATAATCTCCGCTTATCAATATCGCCCACCGGTTCCCAAATGTCCTCTCTCTCTCTCTCTCTCTCTCTCTCAATCGGCTAATTCAATCGGCGCACTATACCGCGAGAGAGAATACCGTAACCGAGTCTTATCATTCCCATTTTCCTAATTTCGACGAGAGATGCACTCTCGGCGAGCCTATTCCCCTCCGTGGCTTTACCGCACTCGTCGATTAAATCTATGCGCGCCGGTAAGCCAGCCTATACGGCTGTTACGGATGGAATAATGAAGACGCATTGGCTGGCGCAGACGCTCCCGGTATACACCCGGTTGCAGCCGTGTAAAAACACGAGCGCGCGCCGGCTTTTAATACACACACGTGCGCGATTGGACGGGATAGAGATCTGGGACGGCTAATCCTCGATTGCGGAACGAGATCTCTCCTATACCGAATCTGTATGGTAACGGTTCGATTTGCGGAGCGAGGGAGGGCATTAATTCAAGCTAACGAGAGAGGCTTTTATATTAATTAAAAAGGAAAACGGGCAAGCTCCGCGCGCAGAAGTTTAGTTTTCTATGCCGGTAAACGTATTACGCAAGCGCGAATTAATGGCGGAATATTAAAGAAGAAAATCGCGAAGGAGTCTCGCGGTAACAAGTATCTCTCAAGAGAGAGATGCCTAACCTCCCTCTACACACACGAGTGTTCACGTTCATAAATAATTCACGGGGTGCTTGCGCAGAGCGAGCCGCGCGCTCGTGTGCTTATATTATTGCAATAAATATATCTTAATCGATATCTTAACATATCTTAATCCAGCAATTCGTATTCTAAACTTCTTATGCCAGCGTGTGCGGCCTATCGAGCTTACGAATCAGACGCATCAATACACGCTGCGGATAAACGAGCCATTTTCCCCCCTAGCCACCCCTTCCCTTGGCTCAATTATCGCTAGACGATAGAGAGAGAACGGACATGTACACGCGAGAGTCACTCCCAGCGGTTCTTCTAAGGATGGAGAGAGAGGGAGACTCTCTCTCTCTCTCTGTGCTGTCCCTGCACGTAGTAAGGAAAATTTAGAGCTCAATCCAGCCGCGCTCCCATGACCGGAGAGGTACGGTTAATCGAACGTACACTCGCGCGGCTTGCATTAGCGATATACGTATACACTACCGCCGAGGCATTACGCGACCGTGCGAGTGTGTGTGTGTGTGTGTGTGTGTGTGTGTGTCTATACGCGACCGAGATTTATATTAGCGGCGCGTCGCGGACGATAAAATCGGCGCCGTTAAAACTATATTCGTCGCCCGTTTCCCGTGTGCCTCTCCTTCCCCCGCGCCTATTATCACTTGGACAAGCGCATATTGCGCGCGTCCCACGACTTTGGCCAACTACAAAGTGTGGGCGTGCGACCTTTTTCCCAACGTCAAGCGCATCATCCTGCGCGCGACTCTACATATATACGTGCAGAGAGAGAGAGAGAGAGAGAGAGAGAGAGAGAGAATTTCGGAAGGAAACTTCGTACTTGTACAAGCTCTCGAGCGTATACCGGGTGTAATATTCGCGCGCCAGGCCACGAGCGCGATAAATCACGGAACAAAGCGTTTCGAGACGGCAGTTATATGCAGAGCGCGAGTGTGTGCCCGAAAAATGGGGAAAATTGGCGCGGAGCCTCTTAAGCGGCTAAAAAGATCGGGAGCCGAGTGGAGAAAAGCAAGATCCCCCGTCCCGTTAAACATATAATATTATCATAATAAACATCGCCGATTTTCGTAAGTATAAAAAGGCCCAGGCGACGCGGACGTATTAGCCAATGGCCATAATTCATCGGCAAATAAATTTTCCAGAGAGGAAAAACCGAGGCGTGGATAGATATATATGCGCGTTTAGAGCGAACGGGCCTGTGTGCGGGAGGAGAGAAGGCACTTTGGCGAATTACCATGATCGCTCGAGAGCCATCTCTCCATCCCTGAATCCTCCTCCTGCTCCTTCGCGTCATTCGTGACTCTAATCTCGATGAGTCACGACTGCAGGCACGAGGCTTGAAACACAGAGCTGGAACACCTCATGCCCGGAGCAGCCCCTGTATAACCTGTAGCCCGGAAATCTCGAGAGCCACCTGGATGACGTGGGCGTTCGCGGTTTTGCATTGGAAACGTCGCATCAATCACTCTCTCGCCGTGTATACGCGCGCGCTCTGACTTAGCTCCGGCCAACTCATGGATTAACGTCGTACACCGTTTATATTTGGGTTACCTCGACTTACAATCGTCGTGTGTACACTCGAGGCGTTTTCGTTGCGGTCAAAGTCGAACGCCGGGGACTAATGAGATCGTACTTTATTGCGGGATTGAAAGTTTAACGGTCGCGTATACGGGATGTATTTGGGAGAATTGGGCACTTTTACGGGCACACACGCACGTGTGACAATGGCCGCGCTACGTCGGTGCATTTAAATCGTCGGAGTTTAGCCGCTCGTATACTCGCGCGTAATAATAAGTATCATCAGAGGAGGGGGGGGGGAAGAGAGGATGGCATCAGGCTCGGGATTGAATTCGCAGCGAAATACTCTCGGGCATAGGCATGAAATTATATATGCGTATGATAAATACAAGCGGGAAAACCGTTAAGTCTCGCGCCGTCGCGTATAGCGCTGCACTTATCCGCCAAAGTGCAAAGGAGAATCTTACTTTCGTTAATGCACGTAACAGCTGGGTGTGTGTGTGTGTGCGTGTGTGTGTATAAGGGTGAGAGAGGCGCACAATGTGCCATTCACGTCGACGCGTTAAAAGCCTGCGAATGTGGCACAACAAAGGTGTTAAAATTATCCTTTTATTGCAAAGACAGACTCGCCTCGCCTATGTCTCCTCTCCCGGCGAGATTCCAAATTAATTTTACGACTAGCGGTTTCAAACGACCAGCGGCTTTTTCAATTAGACGCCTTTGACCATTTGTCCGTCGATGAAAAAGACACTAGCATAGCGTGGCTGGAATCGTCAGGTATGTCAACGCCCTGTATACTCGCTGAATTATGAAACTACCGGTCGGTCAACTCGTTCGATATATCATCAAATGCGCCATTAGGAATACACAAAAACAAGAAATAGGTATATAACGCGCCTTGCCTAATAGACGTGGTGAAAAAAAAGCGTGCGTGGAGAGCAGCTGGGCTTCCCAAAGAAAAAAGAAAGCCGCGCGTCAGTCATAACGATTAAAAAAAAAAGAGATGCGAGAAAAAAAAAGCCTGAAACTCCAGAGAAGGTTTTTTTTCTCTCCATCCCTCGTTCCACTTTCCGAAATTTCGCGCGAGCTCACGTATACAGCATAAGTGTATACGTATACCGGATGGACGCGGTAGCAGCAGCTGCTTTGGACGCGTCATAACCCTTTTGGCTTTTTCGTTGTGCCCGGTTTTTCCATTATCCAGGAGGGTCCCGTGACGGGGCTAATCAACGCACCGCCCTGCTGAAAGGGTTTTCAGGAGGCTTTAAGCTAGCGCACACACACAGCCGCAGATCAAAAGCCCGCCAGATGCGGGAACGAGAGAGGAGAGTGCTCGGCCTCGATTCTTATCGGCTGCTTTCACACTCCCGTGCCTCTCTGGCATCTTGGCTTTTCAATTCCGGAAAATGCACCGGCCCTTTTGGATACACACACTCACACACCCCTTTAACCCTCCTTGCAAGCCCCAGGCTGATTTCGATCTTTCGTTTCGCTCTCTCGACTCTCTGTGCGCGCATACGAGTGTACGCGGGCGATATGTGGGCTTTGCGGCTCTGCAAGCCCAACTGGCTCTTTATGCTGATGAGATACGCGAGAGATTCTTGTGATTGATGAGTCGTAAATGATATGGCCTTTTTACACTTCCCATCCATCCCTTCCTCTCTTACCGACTGCACATTTTCAAACGTCCTACTATTATTTTACGTTACCATAGCGACATTTGTGCCCTCAGCCATGTACACGCAGCGAGAATGGATTAAGGATAATTCAGGCCTAATAACATCCGAATACCATCGCGGCAGCGGCGTAATACATATCGATATATCGTTAAAACTAAGCGATACGAGTCCGCCGCGCGCATTTATTTCCAATCATTGCCGTATATCCATTAAACAAGCTTAAAGCGACAATATCGCTTCGAGCGCGTATATTCTATTTCTGTTTCGCAGCAGCAGAGAGAGAGAGAGAAAGAGAGAGAGAGAGAGAGAGAGAGAGAGAGAGAGAGAGAGAGAGAGAGAGAGACGAATGGTTATAAGCGACTACGGCTCTCTCAGTACAGGCGCGCACATATTTATATCCAGCGACGAGCGATACATAAATCAAACCCGGGGTAATCCCTCTCGCTTTTCCCGCCGGACTGCCGCCACGTCCGTCGCCCCTCCTTCCGTCAAACTCGCGTCTTCTCTCGTCGACGCGACGCGCACATACACAATGCCCCGCACACGGCAGATACGGCACCTACATAGCAGACTGGCTCATTGCTATTCGAGCCGCGCGCCGGACAATTACACAGAAGCTGCGCCGACGGAATACAGTTTCCGCCGAGGGATTCACAGCCGCCCCCCCCCACCCACCCACCCCATCTTTAGTTCAACGGGGAACCTAAGGCCGCATTAGAAGGGACTACGGCGGAGTGAGAGCTGGAATATTATTCGCGAGGACTAGTCGCACGACTGCCACGATAACTTTGGGATGTGCGCGTCACCGGACTGTACTCGAGTCCTTTCCTTCGTCCTTGTACTCGGCGTTTAGCGGCTCGTTTGCGTTTTACGACTCTGTATACTCTGATGGCTCTCAAACTGTTTTTGACTTTGGAGAGTAATGTCGGCTAAATTTTCCCGATTATTCCTGTACTCCGCGTTTTTGCGATGATAAAGCGTAAGGTCGCGAAGGGAGTGTTTTTGATAAGTACTGAATTTGCGCGTTTTGAAATTTCTGCGTGATATATGCGTATATAAGGGTATGCATATACGCGTGGTTTGTAAAATTGAATACAATGCGATTGAGCTTATATTACACGCGCGCAATTGAACATACAGCAAGTAATTGAAGTAAACAAAATTGATTAATTAAACGGACTTAAGCTCTTGCTCATCGATTGTTACTTAATAATGCAGTTTTTAATTGAAATAATAATACAAATGATATTCGACATATTATACCGAGTGCCTTTTCAAAAATATCTCGCGTGTGCGCAAGCGAGATATACGCGCGCCGGCAGCAGCACACGCTCAACACAATGGGGCAATCGCGTAATATCCAGGAGAGAATAATAATCATGTAACCAGCGGCCAAAATTAATTAACAAATGTAAATCATTATTCAACGCCCGGACACCCTCGGTACAGCCCCGGTATACAGTCTTGGCAAAAAAAGAAGAAGAAGAAAAAACGAAGGAGAATAAGGCACGTACGAAAGAACGAAATTTATTTCACGCTCGGAGCTCGTCATAACGCTCTTTCTTTCTCTCTCTCTCTCTCTCTCTCTCTCTCTCTCTCTCTCTCTCCCTCTCCCCCTCCCCCCCTCCCCCCCCCCCCCCTCCCCCCCCTCTCCCCCGCCCCTTCGCGCGGGGGATGCTTGGCGACCGCGCGGGCGCGAGCGGGGGGTGGAGGGGGTGGGGGGTTGTAAGGTCGAAATTTGATTTATCGAGGCGCTTAATACGTCGCGCGGGCGTTGAGCGTTTCGGGATTAATGATGCGGCTGTCCTTTGATCGAAAAATTTTTTCCGCTTCGTATTTACGACGACGAGGAGAGGCTTTTATTTCGTTTGCTAATGAGCCTTAGCAGGATTTCATGAAGCCTCATTTTCGCGGCGGGTTTATTGAATTTTTACGCGCGCATTTCGTCGGGGGCCCGAGCGGCGGTGATTTATTTTTTTTATTGTGATTAAAAGGTTTAAACCTGTGCCGTGTGCCTGCTGTGAATTGCCATTGTTTCGAGCCCCGGGCGCAATATTTGCTAAATGCTCTCCGAACGTGTGTATATACGTTTGTAATAGTAGATAGGAGATACTAGCGCGGCAGTTTATAACCGGCAATGATAGCCGATATCGCGCGCGATGAGTTTGCGATTTGTACGGCTTTCATTTCGAATATCAAATGTAAAACTTTCATTTCCCCCGCCGGAGTATAGTGTCTATATAACCATCTGCCCCTTCTCCGCCTACCAGAGAAATTAAAATACAACGTTGTAATTGATCGTGCATGTATATCGAGTGAAAGGGATGAAATGTCAATCGATAGTTTTCCTTTTCCGAGGATAGAGAGAAAAAAAGAGGAGGAGGGGGAGTTTGCGACAAAACGAAAAATTGAAATGCAATAGGGCAAGCGTTTAGAAGGGCATTAGGACTCTTTAGCTGACACTAAACGAATTCGATACAATTTGTCGCCCTATCTCCGCGTAGACCTACAGAATCCAAATCAGCAGTCAGATGAAGCCCTAGGTCCTTTTTTTTAACGTTATACTTTGGGAATCGTCGAATCGACTCTACACCCCTCCCCCCCCCCACCTATATAATATAGGCTCAAGAACTTTTAATTCCGGAGCGTTAGCGCGTGCGCGTGCGGTTAACGCAATTTATGCGCGACTCTCGGCGACAAAGGAGCGGCCCAGAAAAATTCCAGGAGGGGCTGCTCTCTGCTTCTCTCTTGCGCAGTTTTTTAATCGAGCCAACGAAAGGGCTGGTTTGGGGGGGGGGGAGAGAAGAAGACGAGCAGAGCGAGGGAGGAGCGGCATTGTGGGCGCGCGCTTTCATCGCGCTCGAAGGGGGAGGGCGAGCAAGATTGATGGCGAATTTCGTCGCGCCGCAAGTCATCGATTTTGACGCTCTCTCTCTCTCTCACACACACACACCTAACGTACACGCGCGCCTTTCTCTTCGTGCGTATACGCGCCTGCTCTTCGTTCTTTGGTATTCGACTTTTTTTTTGGGCGATTGGCCGTCTCTCTGTTCGAGGAGGTGGGAGCGTCATTGCACGTGTCCTGCGCATCACTGCGCGACTATTAATTCAGTACGCTATCGGCGATGACGCTTTTAGCGCGCTTTTCTGCGCCGGCTTTTGCACGCGCGACTTGCTCTTTCTTTTTCATCGCCCGATTGCGAGAGAGCCTGTGGGCTTGGCTCTCGGACGCGTGTACCGTCTGCTATTCTTGGATTATTTCGAATGATACAGCGATTTGTTTGCTTATGTGCGTAGTCGTTAGACGATGAAAACATTTTGTTAATTCTGTTTTCAAAATAACATATCTTTATAACGTAATAACTAATGAAAATTGATTATCTTATTTTCCGTACAACTTATACGTATACGACATTTCATAAAAAAATTTCCATGGAAAATTTTTTAACTTCATAAACTTTTTCATTTTTGTTGCAGGTACGTACGTCTAAGAGAGAATCACGACTCACAGCCTTTGACCCAGTAACGTCGTAACGAAAGCGGTGAGCAGTGAGCTAACGTAAAACCAATGAAAAATCGAATAATTAAAAAAGACCAGCCCTGCTGATCCCGAGCCCTCTCATTCTAGCTTCTAAGCTCCTCGTTCTGGCAAAAAGACAAAAAAAGAAGGAAGATCGGTAGGAAAAACCAAGGGGCAAAATAGCATCGCGGCACGATAAAGTGCGACAAAGCCCAGGGGTACAGAGACCAGCGGTAGAAAAAGAGAGAGAGAGAGAGCGATCGAGCGAAAGAAGCCGTAGGTAAAGCCAACAGAGCAAGAAAGAGAGCAGGGCACAAAAGGCAGCTCTCGTATGGCCGGAGGCGCAAGTGTACCGGGCGACATACGGAAGGCGAGGCCTCGAATGAATGGGCCGACTCCATTCACCCCTTTCCACCAGCTCTCTCCCCCCCTCCCCCCAGCCTCGGAGGCTCCTCCCGCGAATTTGGAATCATCGGCAACCTGCCGCTGCGCTATGAGAAGCCGCGCATCTGTCGCGTGTTTGCGTACACACACGCACGAGTAAGAGAGCATCTGCGAGAAGGAGAACCGGTTATTTTTTTCCCCGTCGGACTCTGCTGTTTTTGTTTACGAATTACGGCCGATTTGCGCTCAGCTATTTTTTCGAGAGAGGGGGGGGGGGAGTTGTAGAGCGTGTTATTAGGAGCGCTTTGGCTCGCTTAGACTCGTGAAATTCGTAATGACGTTGCGGTTGCGCCTCTTTCTCTCTCTCGGAGACGATCGTTTTCGAGGATGAGGGTTTATATTGGGGCTTTACGGCTGGCTTTTGACTCTGACGTTGAAGGTTTCGATTGGATTCGCTCGGGGATCTCGTTCTGTTGGTTTTCGACGGAATGTGATAATTGCGTTGATTGCTGGCTTTCTCTCTCTCTCTCTCTCTCTCTCTCTCTGGGACGTTTGATCCATAAATTAAACCTCGATGGGGCTTTGGGTTTTCTTCTCTTTTTTTTTATCTCAAGTATTACTACAACATTTATTTTGATGAAAGCAATTTGTTCGCGAAAATACGCATTTATCAGGCTTCTGGAAAATTTACCAAAGTTTTCGATATTTATTTTCCAAGTTTTTCAATTTTCTCAATTTTCAATCTGTACATGAAAATATATATAATTGCCATTGTATCGCGTAACATTCCTCGAAAAAACACTCCAACATTCGCCGATTCTCAAAGCTCTCTCGAGCAATTTTACAAAAAAGTATATACGCTTCTCTATTCTTGCGCTCTTCCAAAAACCCGCTAATTCCAGGCCCACTCGGCGTAACGTTCCCTCAGCAAGCGCGTTCAAAAAAATTTTACGAAACGACCATGCAAGCCCATCAATTGCGAACGCACGGCACACCATCTCCTCTAACACACACACACACATACATCCGTCGTTGCATCTCTCCCATTGCTTACAAAACTCCCAAGCCCCGTGAGCCACGCGTCCTTAGGCGAGGCCTCGAGACTCTTCGCGCAAAGAGAGAAGGAGGAGAGAGAAAAAAAGAAAGAGAGGCGTCACGGACAAAGCGCGCTCCTCGAAATTGCGGCAATCAGGCAATTTCGCGATGAGCCTAACAGCTCCCATTTCTCAATGCGAGAAAACTTGCCGCGGCCATTAGAACCTGTCATTACGCCCTCTCGCGCGCAGCTCCTCGGGGCGGACTTGCACACACGGGTAGCGAGAGACGGCCACTCATGAGCCATCTCTCCCGTTCTCGGCGTCCTTTGACGTCGCTCTCCCCCTGCCTCTCGTCCCGTTTCACTTCGATTCCCCGAACCCTTTACCTCCGCTAAATCGGCTCAGCCGAACAATACCTGCTTGTCACCTGGTCGACGCTCTACGACAATGCCTCTCCTCGCGGAAATCGGGTTTTCGCGTCGAGAGAGACTATGGCGGAGGCATTGAGAATGCGCACTTTGGCCTTTCGACGTCTGCGCGGGCCGCCCTGTGTGACACGCGCGTCTCCTTATACCTCTTTTTCCGGCTTTCGTTTGTCAGAGAGACAGCGAAGCGCGTTCCGGGGAAAGGTTGGAGCGCTGGCCTTTTTTTATTTTGATAATGTCGAGAGAGAGAGAGAGGGTAGAGCTGCGGCTTTGTCGCTTCTCGAACACGGCCTATTCTCTGCGGCTCGCCGCAGCGCACAATGCTAAATACCGTAAATAGCTGGATTCTTAAAGGATTTCGATATATTGTTAGGCCCCTCTATACAGGCATCGATGAGAAAATCCGCAAAATTCCGTTGACCCAGACTTGGACGACTCTAGCCTCTCGTCTACGTAAGCCTTTTCATCTTCTCCCCGTTTATTTGTATAAAGACGTGGCGACGCGGGACACGTTTTTATCGCACGGCATAAGCAATAAATAAAACGCGGAGTCGTGAAAGTAGCCACACGAAGGCTCCGATTCGCGCGTAAAAAGAACACCGTTGGCTGAGTATAGAAAAAAAAAGAGCAATTCGCTTCGGAAATAAGCAAAGTCGCGAGAAAAGCCCTTGTCGGTTCTGTATACTCTCGAGGCCAGAAGCGGATGAGTCTTCTTCGCTGTGGCTAAACGATGCTGGGGAAAAGCGCTATTTGGATGTTTGCACAGCCGCAGAGGCTCGAGTCGTCATTATATACCTGCGGCTCGTCTTACAAGACGCGCTGCTGCCGCTCTCCTGGATGTTTTTCCAATTTCACCAGGCGAATGCTTCCGCAAAATGGCCCCGCGCGCGCGCGGTTCTTCAATTACAACGTCTTCCCCCACCCCTTCGAGAGCGGTCGGGTGTATTAAGCTCATTGTTCGTGCAGGCTCTCTTTCTCCGGACTGCGAGAGCGTGTCTCTGCGAGGCGTTCTATGTTTACTAGGCAAACAGTTTATTTTATTGCTCCATAGTCTTGTTCGAGGGGTGAATGTCTGCGCGCGTTTTTCGGCGTGTCATTTGTGGACGGTTCAATTAGGAGGATTCCGAGGATGATGCCGGTTGCCGTTGCGCAAGCTCTCTTTCTCTCTCTCTCTCTCTCTCTCTCTCGGCAGCTTCTTTATTCCGTGTACACCGCGAAGCAGTCGGCTAAGTAAACATCTCTCTCTCTCTCTCTCTTTCCTGGGCGACGTGTGCGCGCTTCTCTATCTTTTTTTCTCATTCCTTTCTTTTCTTTATTTTTTTCCTTCTTTTTCTTACTCTCGGCTGTAATAACATTAAGTTCGAGTAGCGAGACGGTCGTTACAAGATTGGGATTTCGAATCGAGCTGTGTGTATACACGTATACACACAGCAGTCCGATGGAGAGTGTATTTATTTTATTAAGGTTTTTATGGCGAATGCGCGCGACGAGGCAGCAGCGTCGTTGGAAAATAGACGCGAGAGATGTGCTATCGTTCCACTTTACGTCCGTCACAATCTTTTTTTTTTTTTGTTCTCTCTCACCGAGAGCTCTCCTCTATATAAGCTCTCCTGCGTGATTTTATCGAGAGAGAAAAAAAGAGTCCCGATTTACTTATCGCAACGTTCTATTTCCGTCGCGCACTCGACGCGTCATCGTAATTAAACAATCGCTCCTACGCACACGATCCGAAATCACGTATCCCCATCTATACATTGAAAGAGAGAAAAGGAGAAAGAGAGAAAGAGGAAGATAAAGGAGTTAAAGGCTATTATGGGTTGAAAGGCCGAGTGAAACAAGCCTCCTCATCCGTGGCCGCTCTTTGAGCCAGCGGGCCCCGTATACGAAAAATCAGCGGAGCAAACGAAAAAAACAAAGCAATAAAAGCCACCGCCTCGGCCGGCAGGGCAGCGCCTAGTAACTGCGCATAAGCGGTGGCGGCCGCGCGTCAGCGCAACAGCCTGCAATAAAAGCGGCTCTCTGCTCCGAGTGAGTAGAGAGGGCCACGTGGTCTACAGAGCCTGGGCTCTAGGGCCTCGTTCTTTTGTGTGCCGCGCAGCGAAAGATGTTCAACCATCCGCCCCCCCCCTTTCTCGGTTGAGCCGCTGCTGGTGCGGCCTTGCCTTTTACCGTGGCGCGCGCGCGCGCGCGTGGATCGGCGTCTGCCGTCCAGATTGCGACCGAGCCACCCAGGGCTCTCTTTCTCATTGCGATACGCGCGCGGCTCTTTCTCCAGTCAGAGCGAGTCCTTTTGCTCTCGATGTATATACCACCCGCACTGACGAGTTTCGAATTAGCTGCAGCGAATTCTTTAGTTCGTTGGAATTATTTACTTCTGGTGTCCCGAGTGACAAATGATTTTTTTTTACTAAACTCGGAGATAAATAAAAAAAATTAGCGCTTTGCTTGGAATTTGAATAAACGAACGTGATATATTCGAAACGCTACATCGGGCTTTTTGCAATCGAGAATATCCTGAAAACGCGCAGGAATAAAGCCGAGAAACAACGAGGAATCGAGACACGTGCTGGACTCTCATCCAGCACGTTCGCATATCCATCCCGAGACTGCAACTGCTGCCTCAGGAGCAGCCGCACATAGGCCCCGAAGCAACAGCAGCGGGAGCCAAAAGAGAGAGAGAGAGAGAAACGCATACTCCCCTGTCCCAGTTGCTCATTGTCATGTTTGGCGGGCCGCGTGAAATTTGCATCTCTCCAGGCCCAAACACGCGCTCCTCCGAACAATGCGCCCCTGCCCCCTCGTCGCTTCTTGGCCAGGAGGTCGAGCACTGCTTTGGCGTCCAGCTGAGCGGTTCCCCTTTTTTCTCGTCTCTCTCGTCTTCTCCTTTTTCTCGTAGCGCGCGTGGATGGGCCACAATAGGCCCAATAGGTCTAGAGCGCGAATCCAGGGGCATTAATTATTCGGGCCAGCTTCCAACGCGCGGGGTCGCACGAATTTCGCCGGGCTGCGCATATCGCGTGCGCCTTCTCCTCGGGCTATTGCCCTACTCGTCTTTTTTTTTCTGGCTCAGGCTACTGGACGTCGGCTCCTTATGTGCGCTCCTGTTTTTTTTTCCTTCGTTATTTCCAGTCTCCGCGGCGATCTTCGGCTATGCGCCACTGCGTATCGTCTCGTTTCTTCCAACTATTTATCGTTTTGGATTTTATAACTAATGGCGGCGGCCCGCGAAATTTATCGGCCACGCTGAGGTTTATTAATATGTTCCTTATATGCTCGACTGGAATTTGATACTCATCCCGTGAGCTCTCTCTCTCCCTCTCTCTGGCATTTAAAAGTATATATATTTTCATTATAACAAGATTGATACCGGAGATATTATCGGATTATTATTTTTCATTCCTTTTTTTCAATCTTCATTTTTCGATCTGCCCCGGCAACCGGAAAAATATCGTTGGATTTTTTAACTTTGGATGTACTTTTGATAAATCTACAAATATTTATCAAACGAAATTTAAAATGAAAAATTTTTAAAACAAAAAAATAATCACGTGAAATATAAGTATAAATCCGCTAAGCCGTATAATACGTTATTAAAGCCTCGGATACACTTATACCGTATAGACGACCACAAGTATCCCATAAATAATCCATCGAATTTTTGTCTATATAAAGCCAATGTAAACAGATGTCGAGATTTAGCGTAGATGTACCGTACAAAAGTTACGACGTGTTTTCCGTCGAAAGAAGAGACGCGGACAACAAAAAAACTGCGCCTCGTAAAAATGGGCGTTTGTCCAGGGGGAGGGGAGGGGGAAAAAAGTCGTCTTTGTAGGGTTGTGGGCCGCTTTTACGTGGATAGGTGTGCATCACCGGGGGCTAGTGTGACGTCCCGCGGCGTCGACAAACTTGGCGCGCGTCCCCTTCAATCTACCAACTGAAATTTCCTGCGGATGTTACGCGACCTCCGCCCGTGGAAATGCACAATTCTCGAGTGCTTTTCTTCTCGTTACAACCTCGTCTGAACATCGTACAAATTTAGTCTGAAACTGTTCGCTGTTAACTATTTTAAAAGTCTTCGAAGCGGAATAAAACTTGCCAATCGCTAATACAACGCCGATGTCGCAATAGGCATATTAAAAACGAGTTCTCCGCTAGTGTATCAGCTTTTAAAATCTCCAAAAAAAAAAGAAACAATAGCCCAAAAAACAAAAGCGCCGACACGGACACCGTCTCGCGCGCTCGCAAATCCCGAGCCCTCCGAAGCTGTAATCGGACAAAACGCCTAATTATCCTAATCCACTTAGAAGATTAAGTCTCTAATCCAAACGTAACCGTCGGCTCAGCAACAGCAGCAGCTGCAAAACGCGAGTGTATAGCTATACCCGTAGGGTAAACAAGCCGCGCCCGTTAAAATCGCAAGGGCCCAAAGGACTCCCCGCGGCGACGCCCACCACGGGTGGCGCTGAGTAGGCCACGATCCCAATCTCCGGAGCCGCCGCGCGAAAATTCATTTCACGTGGCGCGTTTACGAGAGACGATGACGTGTGTGCCCGAGAGCCAAGGGAAAATTGGGAAAACAAACGGGAGCGTCAGTCGATATACTGCTCGAGATGCGCGAAAATATCGTGCACAGGAGTTCTGGTGTAGTATGGCTGATCCGAGGTAAATATGTCTCTTGAGCTAGCTTGGTGGTCCTTTGGCCTTTGGGATGTAGTCGACTTGTTTGGCTGACCGACTGGCGTTGACTGATAATTTCCGTACTTGTTTGGTTCTCCCGTGTGGGCCCACTGCTCCCTCTCTCTCTCTCTTTCGAGTTGTACACACACCCGCTGTTTGTTTGACGCTATCACTCTCGGTCTGCCTCTCTCTCACTCTGGTAAGCTTCTTATAGCAGTTGATTTACTATTTGTCGGAGGCGGGGGAGGGGGGCTAAGCTTTGCCGGCTACTGGCTTTGATGTTTTTACCTAATGTTTATATACCAATGATATTTTCTCATGCGCATATCGTGCAACTAGGATTATTGAAATTTGTGTTCGGCCGGTCTTGAGTTTCTCTCTCCATTTCAAGAGGTTTTATACAGATTAAACGGACAAATATTTTCCCAGATTATAACTTTGGACGCAAGCGCACGCGCACAAACACCAAAAAAGAACCAAAAAATAATAATTTCATACGCGGAAGTTGGTTAAACAAACAAAAACACCGAAAGTATAGGCTACTCTCTCTCTCGAACATATTCGAAAAAATCTTTCCTCAGTCGGCAGAGAAAGAGAGAGGCAAAAAATACCGGTTTGCCAATCAAGCAGACAACACACACTGTATACACGAGTTTGTCTCTCTCTCTCTTTCGCACCCTATCTCACGCCCGAGTTGCGCACAAATCATTTCGCGGTTGTCGCACGTACGCGCATTTTTTCTCACACCCATATAGCCGAGAAAGAGTGAGAACGCACGAGGAGGCCACAATGAGAGCCCATCGCGCGCATCATATACCCCCCTCCCCACCGAAAAACTTGGTCTCCCTCAATAAGCCGCATGCCGATACACCGCACATGTAGCCAAGGACCGAGAGAGAGAGAGAGAGAATGAATGGCTGGTCGCGTCAGATCGGTCTGCTTTTTCGGCGCATAGGCGCATGAAAGGGGGCGAGAGAAAAAAAAGCTTCAAGCAAGAGAGAGAATGGGTGTATAGGGGGATATAGTGTGTATATATATAACGGAGGTCCACAAAAAGACTCTCGCGCGGCCCCGATTGTGTGATGTGCCTGGGGATATGCGTGTCCGGCGCGCGGCCGAAGGAGATAAACTGGATTTCAGGCGGAAAACGGCCCCCGCGCGCGCCTGGTGAGAATATGTCGAGCAGATCTATAATACCAAACCTGCTTTTATGGAGGAGACTCGTCGAAAGCGCTCGCGCGTGCGACACGGATTTATTCTTTCTTTCTTTTTTTCTTCTTCTTCTCCATATACCCTCCTCGATCGCTTCTACGGTGGTCGCGTCTGGCCTATTACGAGCTTAGGACCTCTTTTGCCTCTATTCCGTGCGTTTATTTGGCTCTACGCTGTTTTTGTTTCCGTTCTTTTTTTTTAATATTTATACGAATATGCGTTCGCTAGCGATATAGGTATACTTTGCGAGCTTTTATTAAAGCACAGCCGTGAGTAGAAGGCCGATAGGGGGAAAAAAGGCGAAACTTTTATCTCCGAAAGTGTGTATACGCATCGCGTAGACACGTCGACGCGAGTCAAACTCACTCAGACAGCCATTACAAGACCCTTCTCGCCTGCCGGAAAAAAAGAGAGAGAGAGAGAGGAAAGCCGTGTACGGCGCATCGAAGCTTCGCCTCATCGCGAAGAGAAAGAAAAAAAACGCAGCAACGCGTAAATATACAGGCGCGTAATCGCGGGAATAAGGGCGAGAGACACTGAGGGTGTGAGGGTTCTGGGGGGGGGGGGGTGTTAACGCCATTTTCGCAGCCGAGAGAGCACGAGCTCCTCTCGAGACTCGATCATTGTTCGCGTGGCAAACGAAATTGCCAGGCTCTCTCTCCCCTCGGCCCTGTCCTCGGGGATGTTTATGAAGCTCTATGGCTTTTTAGCCCGGGCTGGAATAAAATAGCCCTCTCGTCTCGCGACATTCGCAATGAGAGAGAGAGAGAGAGAGAGAGAGAGAGAGAGAGTGTCTCTTCTGTCGAGATGAGGGGACTGTCTCTGCTTAGGGGTTGCTTCGCTACTGCTTGATGACGGCTATTAAACTTTCAAGATACGTCGGCTCCTGATGAAGTCGCCTCTGTCTCTTTCTCTCTGCTGTATAGCAACGATACATTTCGTCGGGTTTATTGGCGAAAGGTATACGTATATATACCGGGACTCTCGCGGCATTGCAGCGTTAAATCAGCAATTTTCATCGGCTACGGCTACCGTAAAATGCTAATTAAGCAGAGAGAGAGAGAGAGAGAGAGAGAGAGAGAGAGAGAGAGAGAGAGAGAGAAATTGCCCCCCACGCCCAAGGGCACTGCACTCATTTTCATCCCGAACACGTGGAGACTTGCTGCGACTCCCAGTCTCCTGCACGCGTGCGCGAATGTTTAATCGCGTCAAAGTGCGAGCGAGTACTCGTAAATCGGCGTAGTGTCCGCTTTTATATCGAGAGCCGAATGAGGCTTTTTTTAATGAAGCGCAGCTTTAATCATACTTGAAAATCGAATGACACGCCTCCATGGAGAAAGATCGGATTTTTGTTCTCCGACCGATTGACACACATATGCTTTTCTTTTTAATCCAGCCGGGCTCTTTGCACCGACCATTGTCAATTTTGCACGGAGGAAATGACGCTATACGTACATGCTCGTGCGCGCGTCTGCGTGTGCTCTCTGCGAATGGTTATTGGTCTTAATTGCGTCATTGTCGTTATTTTTGGTATTAAGCTTTCGCACACAGCGTGGAGAGTACGTATATATATATACTACCGGGAGTGCGCGCGGCGTTTTAATGCACTCGCGAATGGCGCGGATTGAATATTGAAATTCGCATTATTTATATATTCCAGCCAAGTACAACTCGGCAATATTATTTTTACGCGTTAGCTTAATTATGATAATTCATTCGATTGTGAAAGAGAAATAAAGAGAGGGAGAGTAAAAAAGGCTATATCACGGGAGGCGCACCTGTGTGTGTGTATATATACATTCGCGGAGCTATTGGTATGGAGAGACAGCCATTAAAGCGTTTTATTGAATATTAAGTACCGGCTTAACTTAATCCCCAGCCACTAGCGTATCTACCAATTGCCTTCCTTTTTTTTTCTTCAAAAAGCTATACCTAGACCCAGCGCTATCGAACAGAATACACATTCTTCCGAGAGATTATACAAAACTGCAATATTTCTCGTTTCGAAATACACACAGAACTGATCGTCGATAAATAACGACTACTTAGTAAGTAGCTAACTGTTATAATTATCCCGGGATTTACATTTCAAATAATCGACTCCCGTCGCCGCTTAACGACGAATCCTCACAGTCTAAGCAGCGACGGCCATAAAAAAAAAGCCGCTCATCTCATCCGAAAGCTCCGAACGAGGTCTCGCATCCATCATCATCGGAGGGCAGCAAGAGACAAAACTGGCCGCGCTCATATATACGCCTCTCGGCACATAACAGAGAGCACAAGAGAGAGAGGGAGATGCGAACGAGCTCTCTTCTCCTCATCACCGAAAATCCCCGGGGCGCGCCGAGGGGGCTGTGCGCCGAACAAAAAGCTCTGCCGGCGCAACCTTTGCATCAAAGGCAAGCTCGCCGCAAACCGATCCATCGATCCCCGGCAAAAAGCCCACCGGGCCGGCTCTCTCTCTCTCTCTCGAATCGCGCGTATAGTCGTTGCCAATCGCAAAAAGGGGGTAGAGAGAAAGGCCGGGGCTACGATCTCCGCGCGCGCACCCGGTTTTGTATGTGCGGGCGCTCTCTTTCTCTCCTGAAAAGCGCGAGAGATTCCGCGAGCGGCCTGGCTTTTCGGGGAAAAAAGCAGGCCTTCTCCAACGTATACCTCTCGGCTTTATTTGGCCATGCGACGATCGAGACAGAGAGAGGGAGGGAGACACTCATCTCGCGGTCGAATGATTTTTGCGCCTGCTTCTCCCACTACTACTCGCGGACCTTTTAATGATGCGCATGTATAAGATTATTTATGGCGTATACCCTCTACGAGCCCCCCCCCCTCACCCCTCCGTGCCCCTATATCCTGTCTTCGTTTCTTACTCGTCTCGGAGTTTTTTGCGAGTTTTGAGGAAAAATTTGGCCTCTAAGGGCACGTATATACGTTATATCCTCGAGAGCGCGGTGTATCGTTAATTTATAAATAAAAATACCGGCGCCGGAGAATTCGCGGTATTTACGGCAAATTAAAAGAGCGAGCCCCTCTCGCTCTTAGCGCGTCGAGACTCTCGGTTAAATAATCAGCTTAGTCAATACGCATTATAGTCTCTTGTGCTATGCTGATATAAAAATATGCGCCTGTCGCGCACAAAAAGCAATTAGGCGAGAGCATATCGGAAAGGAGAATTTGAGAATGACGATCGGAAAGAAAGAAAGAAAGAGAGAGATCGATGTCCTCTCGCGGCGTTTTCATAAATCAAAATTCAGGCGTGCGTGAGCGTCACAAAGAGCCAACTGCCGCGCGTACACCTTATATTGGTTATACCGCGGAGCCCGAACAATGCATTAAAAATGCAAATCCCGGCGTCTCTAGCGAGAGCAGCCAGCCCTCTTCTAATCGCATTCCCCACGGCGGAGAGAGGGATAGATAGCGCCGTATTCCTCCTTCTCCTTCGGTCTTTTGCAATTCTAGGAACCAAGGAGCGCTCGCGCGGGAGTAGGCCATTAATCAAAAATCCGGCGGCCGGCTTTTGACGGACTTTAGGGGAAGGGGAGGCGATATAATTAGCCTGCCCTAGCGATAGTACGGCCTATTGTTGCGCGTATTCTTATCTCGGCCGGGCTATGCATCATCCGAGCGTCAAGAGTCGTCGTGTCGTTAGTGGAGAAACGTCGTCGGAGGCTATCGATCGTCTGCGCGACGAGGAAGAATAATAAAAAAGACAAGGGAGGAACACGCCTACTCCGATGGAATTAATAGGGGGATAATTGATTTTCGCTGGGGATGGAGGAGAGCCCGCGTATATATTTATGCACACTCTCGCATAATGTACGAGGCGCATTTGCATTTGGAAGAACTACGGCCCGCCGATTGTCTTTTGCCCGATGCGAAGAGGACTTTACGTGCTTCTCATTGCTGATGTGTTTTATTCGCGTTGCTTGTGCGGTACTCGATTTAAGCGTTTGATAAATTCGTCGATAAATGATGAACGAAGTAATTTTGGAATACTTTCCGCGACATCGGCGTAATCTTTTTTAACCAGCCGCATATTCCCAAAAATATATACAATGTATATGGATGCCAGAGAGAAAACTGCCGACGCGTAGAAGAAAAATTCGAGAATAACAGCCGCACGTATACACACTCGAATCCACGAAAGCCACAATTTCGAAGACCCTCGAAGCTTCCGGTCGAGTAGACACTCTTTCTCCCTCCGTATATAGTCGCCGAAGGCGCAGGGCCGGTAACAGAGTCATTATTCCGCGCGAAAAATTTTTCCGATACAGAAAACTCGAAAATAAGAGGGACGGACACGCTAAGGAGGCGGCAGCAGCAGCTCGCCGCAATAAAATAAAGCCGCTGGCAGAAGAAGAAGAAGAAGCAGGAGGAGCAGAGGAAAGGGGGGAGGCTTCGCTGATATCGGCGCAGCTCTCGAGTGGCCGGACTTCCAATAAAGCCGAAGGCAAGTGACTCTTGGCGTTAGAGGTGTGTGTGTGCGCGCGGCTGCTGCTGCCGGTGACTATATGAACTGGCCGAAGGCAAACGCGGCCCTTCTCTTTCATCCCTCGTCGGAGGAAATATATTATCGCTTACTCGGGCCTTTTTTCCTCTCCGCTTCCCTTATATTCCCGCAGACTCGTGGATGTAACGCTGCTGGCTGGTGCGCGTCTCTGCATGTAGCGCGCAAATATAGCTATACGTGTGCGGGTGGCTACCCGGCTTCCACGCTACATAAGCGCCGCGGCATCTCACGAATTTCGTGCCACGCGTATTCCATAATTCATAATTCCCGCGCGCGTTCGCCTCTCTCTCTCTTTCTCTCTCGGCTCCCTTTTTATTTGTATGAATTTTCCATGTTATCATCCATCTTTTCTTCGGCTAGACAGACGCTACGTGGCGCTATCTTTCTCTTTCTCTCTAGGCAAACGCATCTCCCGAGAGTCTCGGCGATAGACGCACCGTTTCTTCAAGTTTAATCACGCGCTTCATCGCTGAATTACTTTATCTCATACGTAGAAGTGTTTCGAGTACGCGTATACAAGGAAAATATGTGGCTCTCGTTTCTTATTCACGTTTATTATTTTGCGTTGAATTAATTTTTACGTACGGAGAGGGGATAATGCAAAATATCGCGTATCGATCGAAACTTTGTTGTTTTTTTTTTTTTTGTTCACCAAGCTACGTGCGCTCGGCTTTTAAAATATGTAAATTATCTCATCAGCCGGTCCGTATGTATACACGACGGTAGAGTACTAGAGAGCGCGCTTTCTCTCTCTCTCTCTCTCTCTCTCTCTCGAAATTTCGGCTACATGACATCGCATTATGCGCGCGGCCAAATAATTACAATATTCCTCCCGCTCTTCTTATACCGCCGCTACCATTAGCAATTAGAGCATTTCTATGCAAAGTCAAGGGTGTACTCGCACACACGCGAGCAGCAGTAGCAGGAGCCTATACACCATCGCGGGGCGCATAAAAATTCCCGGCTAATTTTTACGACAAGCGCTCGGCGCGACCAGTCGCCGATTTCGCGTAATCCGCGTGTCCATCGACATTCCACCAAGCCGTCGAAGCGTGTTTCTCACAAACCCACACACACATACACGTACACCTGCGCTGCTCGTCGTGTCGTCGTTGTTTATTTTTTGCTGTACCTCTTCACAGATATAGCCCCAACGTTTTCGCGCTTCTTGCTCCGAGCTCGTTGGCCCCGACGTGAAATCGCGCCTTTTTCACCTCACTTCCGTTCCTCCGCCTCCTTCTCTTTCTCTCTCGGCCTTTGTGTCCCCGCGGCGCCGGACGTCGATTCGTAGTCTTATTGCCCGATGACCTGACAATGTCTTTCGACGCTTTTATTTTATCCTCCGCGGCTTTTACGCCGACAACAACGATCCAGTGACACTGGAATTACATCGTCGAACGACGCGAGCGGCTTTATTTTTCAACAATTTTATTACAGTCTCGTACATTTCCGCTGGCGAAGCCATCGATGGCTTTATAAAGTTATCCAAAAATTCATCAATCACCTAATCGAGCTATTAAGTCTATTCCAATTCGCTAAATTAAAGTCTAATTATACGAGGATCGAAAAAAAAGTTAGCTGTACCTCGCAAGACACGGTGTACGTATATATGTATATCCGACTATTCGGCGATCGCATTGTCATCGCCTTGGACTTTAAATTAAATTCCCCCCACCCGTAAAGTACCAAGACGGAGCTGTACATCCATAGAAACGCGAAACCCATGCGTTTCGAATTATCCCATCAAATCCACACCTCTTCAAGTCAACGCTCGTACGAATAAATAGCTCTATCTCTCTTTCTCGTCAAGGTGTGTGTCGAAGGTCAATAGCGCGCGTCTCAGCAGGTTCGTTCGGTCACGCTAATAACGAAGCCCCCCTAGCATTAAAATAATTAAATCTGACCTAATAACACCTCTCTCTCTTTCTCTCTCTCACTCTCTCTCTCTCACACGTTGATTACAACACGGACATACGTATACACGTATACGTCTCTCAGTTGTATAAAGTCCCGTCAAAATATTAGGCGGGCTTCTTATAATAGTCGCGCGCTCCTGCCACGGCTACTATGACTGGCAAATCAAGCTCGACGGGAGATCAAAGCCGAGAATCATTACGAAGAAAATGAAAAAAAAGGAGGAGGTGAGGGGGGGGATAATAAAAGGAGCAGAAGTGAAAGAGCAAGAGAAGGAGATCCAACGGAGCGC
This sequence comes from Anagyrus pseudococci, assembly GCA_030522585.1. Classification (NCBI taxonomy): domain Eukaryota; kingdom Metazoa; phylum Arthropoda; class Insecta; order Hymenoptera; family Encyrtidae; genus Anagyrus; species Anagyrus pseudococci. Next base: position 54,431 of record JAPYYQ010001188.1, read on the forward strand.
GAAGCGAGGGAGGTCGATGACGCGCCGGCCGAGCGCTGGCGTGAATCCGCTACGCCGCTGTGAGAGAGAGAGAGGGGGGACAGGGAGGGCTGCCGGTTTCGCTGCAGGTCGATAATTAGAGCCGCGTAGTGGCAAGCCGTGTATACACCTTGAAAGGCACTTGAGCATTCGGCCGAGCCTAAAGCCTGCGAATATAAACTGCCGCTATGGTGGACTCTACCTCCGTGAAATCGGCCGATCGACTCTTTCCCCCCCCCCACCTCTCTCTTTCTCACTCTGCCGTGGGCTGTTCATTAAACCGACGCGGCGATCGGATTCGCGATGTTTTGACGGCTCGCTATTTTTTTTCTCTTTCGCTCGCCGAAGTTCATTGTTCGCTATTAGCCCAATACGATTTCAGCTGTACGGCAACGGCGAGAACTTTGCTACCCTATAACTACTACCACCCCTCGTGACAATATGTGCAGGACATATATATAAAACACGTGTAATCACTCAATTATGCAATGCTCTGCACACTCTACCGGTTATTCCCCATCCCTTTTCTCTTCTTTGCCTTTGGCGTGCTAAGATAGAGAGCATGGCCACCGAATTAATTCAGCCGATTTGCGCATGAATCGAACTCTGTCTCTCTTTCTCTCTCGATAAATTATGGACGATTCCGCTGGACAATGTACGTATAGGACGCGTGCCGCGCCCCCGGCGAGTGGTAGGTACGTCTGTTAAAAAACGTCGAGGCAGCAAAAGACCGGTAAAGAAGTAGAAGAAGGGTGCTATGTATGGGGGGGGGGGCAAAGGGACAACGACACAAGGGTGTAGGGGCTGACAGAAACGGCGGTCGTAATAGGGCCGATTGTTCGGCTGCCGGGCCAATTTGGCCCTCTGGCACACACGGGGAGAGCAAGAGAGAGAGAGAGAGAGAGACCGGCAATTTTCGTCGTCGCGGGGACCTTCCGCTTTCTTATACCGGGCTCGGGCGCTCTCGACAATAACCTGCGCCCCCGGGAAAAGGCGAACCCCTTCTCTCTTTTTACGCGCTATCCGTGCGTATCTCCTTACCCTCGGCCCTTCCAGTCTATTTCCTCCGTAGAAAGTGTTTCTTGTATAGTATAGAGCGTACATAACGCGTGCGCGCACGGATAAATGGCGGATGCCGCCGCCGCGTGTACATACGCGCGCGCGTCAGCGTGTCTGACATTCCTTTGTCGCGCTTGTAACCAGAGGGTCGGGAGGGGAGAGAGAAAAAAGCTCACTCAGGGGTTACGGACGGTAGAATTCTACATGTGCGCTTTATGCGGCTTATTAAGCGGCTGGAGGTTCTCCACTTCTTTTTTTTTTGTCACCGTTGCTGTGGCGTTGAAGCTGTAGGTTGATTTTGATGGTCGACCAAGGGAGGTGGGCGTTTTAATTGTATGTAATTAGTCGCGGGATTCGGCGCGAGGATGCCCGCTCGATCGACGATTGCACATGGCGCGCAAATATTAATGTAGCCGTTGTTGCACTATATATGGCTTTAATTTCGACTACTGCTGCGCAACGTTTAGTATTGCTAAATGAATTACTATTCATTAGCGGACGCGCGAGTGAGGGAGACAGGGGAGGGGGGGTTGAAACTAGGGCGCATAAGAATGAAGTAACTTGCGCGTGCAAGCGTAGCACACCCTTCCTCCTCCTCCTCCCTGTGTTGTGCATAAGCTCGAACTTTAACGCTCTCTCTCTCTCACTCTGTATGTACCCTGAGAGTCTTTTGTCGAGATCAAAATTGTGGAAACTATTCGTAATTCCCGGAGAATTGCAGACTCCGGGAAAATTATTAGTAACTACAATAACGGCGCTTAATTGGGACTTAAGTGAATTGCGCCCTCTCTCGCTCTTCCGCGCACAGAAATGCAGGGGAATAAAAATACGTGTACTCGATATTTCGATAAGGGACACAGAATACGATTATAAATAGAGAGAGGTATGTATATACGGCGAGCGTAGGGTTTGATGTAATTTCGATGTGGAAATAGGAAAATCCGTTATCGGTCGTCGAATAAAATCCAATCCTTAAATAAAATTACGTCGATTCTCGTACCGAGGAGATATTTTCAAATAATAAATCTCGCGCCGTAGTACCTCGTATATACAACTTCCCTTTTTTTTTGTATTTTTTTTTATTATCGAATATATAGAGAGAGACCGATACGAGCGTCCATCTAGTTCGAAGCCAATTCCTTTGTCGTTCTCCCGAGCATTTTCGGGGAGAAAAGCCACGCGCGACAATAGGCTGTCGCGAACGATTTCGATGCTCTCTGTACCAGGGTCGCCCTTCCCTTTTGGTAGGAAAAAAAAACGAGAGAGACCAACCCAGGGGCTTGTATATTTTTCCAGCCCCTCTTCCGTACATACGCGGCGCTGCACCGTATGTCGCACGACGACGAAGAAAAAAAACACAACACAAAAACGTTGTAGACCAAGCGGCGAAAAGGGAGGAAAAACTCGCTGGGCCTATAGGGCGCTTGAATTTTCGTCGACTCCGCTCCTCTGCGTATTTTTCTCGCTCCTCTCTTTTTTTACCGGCTTCGTTCGGTTTTTTAGTCAACGGAGGGAAATTAACGCGTCTCTCTCGTTCGCCCGTGATTTTCCATTTTATTGGGGAGGGAATTGCTGACGGGCTTGGCGGGACGATAACGACCGAGGGCCTTTCCTTTTAGGCATCCCCCTTTCCTCGGCTACCCTTTTTTTCTACTCCTTTGGATACTTGTGTTTTATGGATTGACGACGGGGCTTGAGGTTTGCAGAGAGAAAGAGAGCCGACTCCGTTTCGGAAATTAACGCGAAAACGGGCTTTCGGGGGATTTTTTTCGTCGGGCTTCTGGGGTTGTAAAAGGCTGCTAAAAAGATGAATCCAGCGCAGTTTAGGGTCTCTTTCCTCGGCTTGTTTTCACAGTTGTAAGCCTTTCGTTTTACCGTCCGTATATTTATCGGCAACTTTTTACGAAAATATACGATCCTCCGTGAGTCTTAGGGAGTTTTGTTTTTTTCTTCAAAATTTTTTGTTCCTTTGGCCGTACTTTGATTTACGAATTTGAATCTCTCTACCCGCATAAATTCGGTATTAGATCGGACACGTTTGTGCGCGCTTGATTGCTTGAAATATCGTGTCCTACGGACATGATTAATATTAAATCCCCCCGAGTTATGATAAATATGTCCTATCGTATTAATCGAAATTTGTCGTAAAAACGGGCATTCTCGGTAGCCAAACGAGTATAATTCCCAGGACATTTCATCATCATCATCATCCGAAACATCTCAGCGAGAAGAAGGGAGAGGAGAGGGCAAAGACAGAGGCAGAGAGATAGCCAATATATGCAGCTTGGCCACGGTAAAAATTCAAACGACCGTATTATTTTCCACTTTCTTCCGAACTAATACGCCGAAAAACTCCATAATTCATCGGGCATTTGTGGCCACATTACGGGGCCTCATCCGACAGATCAGTGACCTTATAATTCTCCGTCCGGCCAGTGCTTGCTTGCGCGTGCGCCTTTTTTAAAAACCTTACACCGCCGACAAATATATAATTTAATACTCCTGCGCCGCTAGCGCGTCTTTTCCCCACCCCCTCCTTCGTAATCCTCGAGTAAAGGAGAAAGATGAATATCCCTTCCCTCCCCGCCACACGCACGCACACACGCGCTCGCGGGATTAACGGTATAGGCTTGACTGGGTGCTAGTAAAAATTTCTGTCCTCTACTCCGACGCCTCTCTTGCTGCTAGAGCGATGCTTTTGTAATCTGCTCTCTCTTTCTCTCTCTCTCCTGTGTGTGAGTATCTCTAGGAGCGAGTATGTGTGTATTAAAAAGAGATTATGAAAGGATAGAAAAATCCGCGGCATAGAGAAGCAGAGAGAAAAAGAGAGGGAGAGGTGGGGAGGACGAGGCTCAGGTATTATTACAAAGCCATGACGACGACTAGGGGCATTATTTCGATTTCATTCGCCGAGAGGCATGTATAGATCGGGTCCTGTTTTGCCTCTTTTTGGCCGGAGCTGTCTCCGAGGATTACCTCCCGGCGTCTTGTTCTTTTTATCGCTCCTATTGGCCTCTCATCCTTCTTTTGCTCCTCTCCCGTGAGTGGCTCTCTCTCTCTCTCTCTCTCTCTCTCTCTCTCTCTCTCTCTTCCTGCGTATATACGCGAGCCGGAATCGGGAATAATTATGATAAATGAACTCGATGAATAATGCAAAAACACGCCTTTTTTCTTTTCTTTTCTTACCCCTCCGCGCCACGGACATTTAATGCGTTTCTTTATTTTTTTCGACAAATAACTACTACTCCCCGGGCCGCGGCGATCATAAGCTGTCTTCGAATAAATTATTCTAATAATTTCGAGATGTACACCTTTTGGAAATAAACGACTGCTTAAATGTTTAAGTATAATTGATGCTCATCGTGTATACCGACCCATACCGTGTGTAGGCATATAATAATGCTAATATTGTCTTTTGTTACGCGGAAAAAATAATAAACGTGATCGGACACAACGTGAAAACAATTCCAATAAACTGTCAATATTTAAATTTGAAAAAAAAGAGAATAAAACGCATTTGGACAGAGGCGGAAGAGCACAATAATGCGCGTATTGCCAACGAATCGGTCTGAGCCGGCAAAAAAACATGCACACACACACACAACTGCTATTGCTGTAGGCCTCTTAACTCCATCAAAGCCGAGAGAGGGAGAGGAGTTGTCGTTCGTTAAAAGCATTCCTCGGGCAATTCTGTTTTGACCAATCTCATTTGGGGCTAGCCGTTAAATAAATAAATTCGACTCGTCTCCCTTTTCCGCCCCTCCTGTCCACGCCCTACTATGCAGATATAATCAGTTACGAGATAGACGCGCATCAGTAGATGGGGGGATGGCGAGGAAAAAAAAGCAGTGAACCAACAGGACGTACTTGCACACACACACATACAGAGTAGTAGACAGACACACAAGAGGTAGAGGAGGGGGGCACATAAAAGGACCCGCGGCAGCGCGCGCGACATCCATCATATCGGCGTAGCATACAGGAGGGGGATCTTTCGCCGGACTGCATCGCTCGTCGACTTGCCCATTGAAAATTTTCGTGTATACGCAGCCGCGCGCGCGTCAGCGTATACATACAGACGCACGCCCTAGTGCATATATGTGTGAATGCATGAGGTATACGGGCTAGAGAAGTACAAAAGCGCGAATCGCTGCGGGCAGTTGTATACGATGGTGTATACGTGTTGCCTTGCCCTCTGGCTATATGGTAGAGCAACCCCCCGTCCTGCTATGTGTATTATACACATGCGAGAGCTGAGCAAATAAAATGTCAACTAGAGGGCTAATGTTCACGTCGGAGTTGCGGTGCGCTTTTAAGCCTATACTGCGAGATCGGCTGGCGCGACGAAAGGGAGAGAAACTTTTGATTACCTTCAATCACGGGGGATTCAATAACTGTTGCCTCGGCATCGAGCGGCCTTAAACGCTGTCATTTAGCGTTTCGGGGAGATTTCTTTTTTGCTTATGCCTGCTAGGTGGTCGTTTTTTTCTCTCTTCGTTTTATTGCTTTGGGAAATTACGATTGAGCCTCTCTGTTATCCTCTCTCGTTTCGGATTTTGGATATGGTTTTTCGGTCGAAACGCATCGTTTTTGGCGGATAAACGCGTATTATCGTAAATAACAACTTTTATACGTCATACCATTTATATTTCGGTTATTTTCAGGTTGAAAAGTGTATAAAGCTCTTTATAATAATTTTTTTAAAATTAAAAATTCCTTTTAGCGCATAAATCTCTTTAATCTCGCGAGCCGTCATGCTTGTATCTTTCCACTTTTTTTTAAGGTCAAGAATGTTTTCTTAAACTGTCATTTTTTTTCGGATCACAATAAAAATACGATAATTGTAAAGCGCACGTGTTTTACGGAAATAAAAAAAAAAATCTCAACTGCACGTATAAATCTCGGTAATCCTTTCTCGTTTCTTTTCCTTTTCTTTTTTTATTTTTCTAAAAACTTTGTGCCTTTACGAAGGTACTCGCCTCTCTCGTTTTTTGCATGCCAAAGTCAAAGAAGCACTGTCCTAAGCGACCATAACGCTACAAGAGAAGAGGCAAGAGATTAAGAAGCAAAAGGTAAAAAAGGTCAAACGGTTATAAAAATTTTCCGATTTTTTTTACTGCACTCTCTCTCTTCCTCTCTCTCTCTCTCTCTCTCTCTCTCTCTCTCTCTCTCTCTCTCTCTCTCTCTCTCTCTCTCTCTCTCTCTCTGTCGCTTGCTACAACCCTTGCCTCCTTCAAGTCCTTTGTCCTTTCTTCCTTTTTACCTCGGCGTACGCTCCGACGCTTTTTCAGTACAACTACCTCTCGGCGCTGCTCGTTCGAGCGAATAAATCCGCCTACGTTTTTTCTTCCCATCTCCCGCTCTTTTTTCCGCTCTTTTTTCCCTCCTCCTCCAGCCTCGAGTTTCCTGTACACTCTCGCGAAAGAAATCAGCCGTTGGTGCGGGACAGACAAGAGAGAGAGAAAGAAAAAAAAGCAGTGTCGCAGCGCTGGAGAGCAGCGCAGCAGACTCGCGCGTATGTTGTGCTCGAGAGAGAAAGAGAGAGAAAAGTCGAGTGTGGGGTTATATATCGACGTCAATCATGTTTTTAAGGTCGATTAGCGCGGCAAACACACTCGAAAGAGGCCATTTCTAATCGCACGTGTCGAGGCTGGAGGAGGAAAGGGAGAAACTCAAGAGGCCTCTTCAGCGGGATCCTTAAAGATCCGCGGCGGCGCTTCCTCTCCGCGCGCGCCTTTGGTGGTCCCTTTTTCTCTCTCTCTCTTGGGCTCCTTCGACAAATCCCTAATCTGTGTCTCTACTCGAGAGCACGTAATGACGAGTGCTGCTCGCTCATATCCCCCTATGCGCGACGCTTATCCCCCGTCTTCGGCTAGACCATCGTGGACATGTGCGATTGTGGGTGCGGGTCCCCAATTGTGTACCCAAAGCAAATCACGGCCTGAGAGAGAGAGTGTCTGATGTGTATAGTCGCTCCAAGGAAAATATAGTGCGCGCATAGTCTCGAAGGACCACCTACGCTTCGCGTCTTGCCATCCCCTTCTCGTCTTGGTATTTGCCCCGGTGTGGGCGCGCATGCGAATCTGATACAGTGTCGATTCTCGCGAAGAAACGGCCTATGCGACCAATTGGAATTTTTAAACGATTAATGAAAAACTCCATGACCGTCATTCTCCCACATACACACACGTCGGAGATTTAAAAACGTGACGGAAGAGGAAGCAGCAGCTCGGAACGACAGACCCGGCGTACCATATGCCCCGACGTCGCGGTATAATGCCGAGCTCGCGCCGCGGCTCACGCGCTAAATTTTCGTGAAAACTCGAAGCCTGCGCTGCTATACGGATCTCGTCGGAGGATCTTTCTCTGTCTCCGGGACGTGTCGGCGCATCGAGTGGATCCTTAAACAGCCGCTTTGTTCGACTGAGCCAGAGGGCCATATAACCCCTCTCTCCCCCGTTGGGCGGCTTCCCTTTTTCCGCAGAGGTCTCTTTCTCTCCGATTGTTTACCCTGACCCGGATTCTGCGGCTACGCCGACGACGCCCGTGTGGTATTTTAACGAATGAGCAGGGAATTTTGGAAAACGTGAACGTTTTTAAGAGTCTAGCCGCTCTTATTCTTCTCTCGGGGTTGCAGGATCACTGGGTGGTCCCGTACGTGAACTTTTTTTTCTAGTTTTTTTTATTATTCTGTTTTTTTTTTTAGAGAGAGAGAGAGAGAATTCGATATATCGTATTAACAACGAATTCGAACGCGACTGATTTATTTTACGTAATTCTTTAATCATGTCTCAATTAACGATCAAAGCGTCGAGAGCAACACAATGTACGCTTTCAATAGTCGAAATGTCAACACCGTCGCCTACATCGTCGCCAGAGTCGGCTCGACTTGAAATACGAACGAACAAACCCGAGAGCGAAGTTCAAAAAAATAAAGAAAAGAAAAAAAATCGAATTTTTAGCAGAACCCGAGAGTCGTTCCAAACGATCCAGACAATGTATCAGAAAGACCTGAGCTCCAAGAAAACGAGCGAGAGAGAGACAACGACACGAACAATCTGGCCTACAGCGTTATATCAGCCTCTTCCCGTCGTTTCTCTACAAGCGCCGCTTTTTTGTCCTCTCTCTCTCTCCTTCCAAGACGACATAAGAAACGATCTCGTGGGCGTCCGACGATTTGCATAATCGGCGAGTAGAGAGAGAGAGTCAGATGGCTAGCGCGACTCGCGCAGATTTTTCGGCATGAAGAATCAGGCCGTGCGCCCGCGCACGTGCGGTAGCTCTCTGGTGGTATTATGCCGCGATGCACAATAAATTCCGAATTCAGAGATTACGTGGACCTTTTTTTCTCTCTCTCTCTCTCACTCACTCTAGCACACGGAGAATGGAGATTCCGGGGAAGGCGCGACGAATTGAAGCGAGGAGTGCTGCTGCTACTTCTGATGCCGAATGTGTATCGAATTAAATTTATCGAGACTCTCTTTGGAGTTTGTGCGCATTGTGGGGTGTGGAATGTGACACCCTATGGATTTTTAAACGTTATTATTTATCGACGGTTTAGAGGGGAAAGCTGGTATTTAACGTGAGAACTTGGGACGAATTTTTTTTTTTTTGGCACTTTTATATATATGAAATTAAAAGATGGAGCATAATGTAAGGAAGATGTAATATTCGAGGTGAACGATTCGTCTAGAAGTGTAACTCGATCGAGTGTCAAAAAATCGTCTGGACTTATAAAAAAGTGTAAGAACATGATCGGCTAATTTTTCAGGTCTAAAGTAGGAGGCACACATCGAGCCGAGCGTGCACCCCTCCGAAGGCAAATAAAAGCGTTCAAAAACGGCTTGGAAGAAGGAAACGAGGCGAATTCCCGAGAAACCTTCAAAATCCGATACGCTTATTAGCATCGTCGCAAAAAAAAGTGGAATAAAAGAACGAGCGAGAACAACGGACGCTCTTTCGCGTATTTATAACAGCTACGCACACGGGCCATAAGCAAAACATAAGAAAAACGAGCGCACGAGCGTATAGTGTAAAAAAACACGCACATAAACACTCACACACGTGTGTATAAGTGTGTTGTACGTCCTTTCTTGCCTATTCGATGGAAATTTCGGTAAGACGATATTGCCGCGGTCGCGCGCGTGACGCGGAATCGTTTAAGATGCGAAAGATAAAGTCAGCTCTCGGCCGCGGCTAATAAATAAACGACTCATTAAGAGCCGCGAAAAACGATGAAAATAAAAATTAATGAAGAGAAGCCCGCACGGGCCGGTCGCGCGCTCTCCGGTTACCTCTGCCCGAATACACACACACTCTCTCCCCCATTTTCTGGCCTCCTCGGCCACGGCTTTTCCTGGCCTTCGGTCAAACTGTCTTTGAGAGAAAGGGGGGGAGGGAGTGGCTTGTGGAGGGGGGAAGAAAAGTCTCGATGCTCGAGAGATATGCGCCGGGGGCCCACCTGTGCGCATCGTGTATTTTTCGTGTAAAAGGGGGAACGCGCCGAAGAAGGGGCCTGAGAAATTTACACGTGGCGAAAGTGTAAAAATGAAAGATGGGCAAGGGTCGTATACGCGCGAGAAATTCAATTTCTAATGGGTCGCGAGCGTGTTTATAAACGCGGAGACGCTGCCTCGTGACTAATTTCGGGGGGGGGGGGGCGATAAAACTTTGTGGTTTACACGTTTAACAAGCAAGAGAGTGAGAGCGGATGTGCGAGATTGCGTGTCGGTGTGTGTCGGGTGAATTAAAACGTTGGCCGTGGCGATAAAATTCGGAATTTAATTCGAGGCTAGATCCGAGGATGAATAAATCGTCGTTCGAATGGAGCCTGCGCTTACTGTTTTTTTCTCAACGAAGTGTCGCGATGGCGAAAAAAGGTGCTATGGCCTAACGTTTTTCGGTTTGGAGACGATTCTTGTTTCTTTTTTCCTGAAACTCACTCTGCAACTGGAAGTCTATCTCGATTGTCTCGCGTTTGATTGACAATCGGCTTTCCTAATAAACTTGAGACCGAGAGAAAACAAAAATCCGAAGATAAGGATCAAAGAACGTAAAGTCCCATCGCAGTCGTGGATATATAATCCGTATACGCTTGAGAAACCACATTCTCCTTCGCGCGGTATTGCAGTTCTCTTAGTAATCGCAATTTATTCGAGCTGTGAGCGCGAGGCTCACAAAGCACCCGTGTAAAACTACCGAACGGGACAAATTGCCGGCACAGTGCGAGAGAGCATATCCGCAGAAAGTTATCCAGGCCGCGAGTCCGCGTGCACGCGGGGGATTAATTCAGCGCTCTCTCCGGGTGTAATAGCATCGGCCGCGAGCTCCAAGATGAGAGAGGGGAGGCCCTGCGCTAAGGCCCATATCGAGCTCATCCACGCCGCGGTAGTAACCTTACCAGTTTTTCGTTACCGGACACTCCTCTCTCTCTCTCTCTTCCTCCTCGAGACTCTTCTTCGCTCTCGGTGCTCTCGAGAGCCGCATTATCTACGGTGGTCCCTCTCTCTCTCTTTATACACAGACCGGTAACCGGTGTGGCTTACGACTAGGCCCCGTGCGCGCTAAAACGGAGCGAGCGCGCCGTTGGTGGCCGACGTCTGGCGCCCTCCCGCCTCACCTCCCCCGCCGTGCGACGCTCTCTGCCTCAGCTGTGCACCGTCGAGCACTAGACCTGCTCCTCTCTCCCTCTTTCGTGAGCCTGCGCGTTTGTCAACCACTGACGTGTTTTGGAGAAACATAGGCTCACGCCAAGCGGGAATCCTAGGGCCCTCAAGGGGGGCCCTTCTTCTTCGGGACCGCTGCCTCTTCGGCCATGCGGCTCTTTGTCGTCCGGTAGGTGTGTGTATACATACCCACGCGCGAGAGATGTTAATGTGGGCCGGCTGCCGTGGCAGGAGAAGAGACGACGATCGGGCCCCCCGACGACGACGAGTGACGAAGAGAAATGAGTTTCTTAATTATACCTGCTAATGCCGCTATGATTATTGGAATATTTCGAGAATTTTTTTTTTCTTATTCTCGGGTCTTCGCTGCGTGTATATACCTCTAGTTTTCACGGCTGTATATTCCTTTGCTCGTAAAAAAAAATATCGTAGTATTGTGTGTTTAGGCGGGGCAGGTCGACTTTTCGAGCGCAGGTTAATAGGTTTTCGAGGCTACATTCCAAAAATTGCAGCTTTTAAATAGTCGTAATGCAGCGTAGCTCTTGAGGGAGCTGTTCAATAAAAATAAAAAAAGTCAATATTATGCAACGGACTTGCAGAAAAATGACGGAGGTAAAGAACAGAGGGATATCGGGATCATAAATAACGGAAATTCTCATCACCATAATTCAGAGAGAGTCTGGAGCAGTCTCTTTCTCTCTCTCTCTCTCTCTGCTCCTCGACATCTGCCGTAAAAAGAGGGCAAAAAGCAATTTTCCACGTCGCACGTGCCATCCGCAATTTTAACCTTGACCGTAAGCGCGACAAAAGTGGCCACCGTACAAAGGCCCTCTCTCTCTCGCTTCCTCCTCGCTCGGTCGCTCAAACGGAGACTGTGGAAGCCCATTGCCACTGCTGCTGCTGCTGCGGCAGCTTGCCTGCGAACTTTATTGTTTTCGCTTCTGCGAAGTACAAGGCAGATCGGCAAAAGGGAATCGAGGCGCTGTGTGTATCGGTAAAAGCGGCGCTTTCGTAAATTGATTTCAGTCCTGCGCGCGCTATTTTCACGCTCGTAACCTGTACGCCTTTTGCCTTTACTCGCTCTATTGACTTGTCCTGCTGATTTTTTAATTTTTTTTTTGTCGTTTCTTTTTCTCTTCAGCGACGAAATGTATTAATTTGCTGGGGCATATACACCGCCGAATCGCGGTGCACCCTGGGGCTCTTCTTTTTTATTGACGATCGATCCGCTCTGTCTTTCCTCGCTCTCTCGCCATATATACCGATGTATTATTCAGTTTTAAACGGACAGTTATCGTTTGCGCTTCGAAAGAGAGAGCGTCCATGCTCGCGCTCCAGAATTCATCCGACATGCGGCTCTGGCAAAATTTAATCCTGCAAAAATACGCTCATTAAAATTTCAAGTTTACCCAGAGAATCCGACGCGAGAGTGAAAGAGCGCGCGGCTTTTCAATTTCAATAAAAATCAGGATCGCCGAATACCCGTTCGACTCTCGGGCTTGACTTTCATAAATCATAAAGAGCCGAAAAAAAAGAACCGCAAAATCGCGATGGCGAATCCAACGTCGCCTTCCAGAACTTCATGATCGAAGCCGGTTTACTCCGGAGTTATATACCCGCGAGGAGTAATAATTTTAGCAGTCGCGCTGACTCTAGCCAAAACGCTTCCGTCCATCTCTCTCTTTCCGAGCCTCCAGAGCGTGGCAGCTGTCGTTATTTCGAGAGACCGATCGATTACCCAAGGAATCGCGAGTATATCCCTCTGTGAAGCAATGCCCAGATAAAGGATTGCCACAGCACAGTTCGCTTTTACAACTTTGGCAATAATATAGATCTCCGTGTGTGTAAAGCGCGACAATGGAAGGAATATTTCTGCACAGCCGAAATATACTTTTCATATGCTACCCCCGCGGGAGAATGAGTGCAATACCCAAATTGAGTGCTCAGGTGCGCGAGAAGGTATAAGAGAGAGAGAGAGAGAGAATGCTAGCCAGCTTTAAAGGCATTCCCATAAATTTAAATATTTGCCCTGCAAATACGCTGACCCGCTTTTCGCGCTTTGCACCCGCTTCTTCTCTCGCGTACGCGAAAAAGCAGGAAAGCAATACGTTATGCCATGCAATTGGAATATATTTGGAAAACAACGATAGGGGGGGGGGATGTAATAATTCTAATTATAATTCGTATGCTTCTCGAGGGAGAGCAACCGGAAATCGATATACGGAATCGGGCGAGTGGCGGCATGTATAAATATGCGTATACGACGATGACATTAGAATCCCGAATTCGGGCGGAGAAAGAACGAGAGCTTCGTTTCGAATTCACGGCGTGTCGTTTAATATGACGAACCGAAACGGGATTATCATCGTCACTGCCAGCCAATGATCTGTCCAATAAAAGGAAGCGGAAGTTCTCTCTTTTTTTATGGACTACTTTTTGCCGCAACGAGTCTTGAGGCCTTTTAATTTATAATTTGAACAACGACGTAGATGCGCCGAGAGGAGTAACACTTATTCGCGGTGTTATATTTCTAGGGAGGATGAAATTTGCTCGCTTCCGTTTGCGTCAGTATTACGACCGAAATAAGGAGCCAAGTGGATTTGTTGAGCGAGTCGCATTAATTGCCTCGCCGCAAATATAATTTGTCCCGAAAACAGCTCGGCGCACTTACGTTTACAGTCCGAGATTGGAACACGTGTATAAGTATATACTTCTCCAATGATAAAATTACATCATTGGACGATTTATAAAAAGGCCCTGCTCGCCGCTTATTATACCCGCGTGAAATAAATAAACCAAAACACGAAATCAAGACCCGATAATCAATATTCTCCCCCCGCAACTCAGCCTCGAAAGCGTTTCTTTTCTTTACTTTTTCTCCTTTTTTGTTTTAACACCTCGACTTTTCTTTCTGTTCCAGGTACGTAAATACACAAGGCCAGATCCCGAAAACGCCACGAAATCGACAAACCCGCCACAGCAGGCAAGCCACGCGTCGTATTCAGAGAAGCATCGGTCAGCCGTGGCATATTCGTCTTCGCACCTCTCTAATTGGAAAAACCAATCACGCTCACGCGAGAGCCTTCCCCTCGCTGCCATAACAGGCACGCGTGTTCCAAAAAGCCCAAGCGCGCTCGAAGGAAACGTGTGAAAAGCCGGCTTCTCCCCTCCTGGCATTCCGCAGTAGCAAAGACGCCCCAGAGACGGATAGGCTCTCTCTCTCTCCTTCTCTTTCTTCCAAGATATGCGCCAGAGAGGGAGCCGCGTCTTCGCGTGTCCCGGAAATGTCGCCGCTATCGTGAGCGCACGGCTCTTCTTTCCTACCGGAGGGGGTTCGCGCGCGCATACGTAATACGCCGCGAGAGGATCTTGAAATATGCGTCTGCAAGCTGCCGGGCATTCTCGTTTTCCATCCTCCCCCCCCCCCGTCTATGCCGCTACTATTCTTTCCTCCGTGGCTCTTGGAGGCTCTCGAGATTTATGGCAACGCGCTGGGATTATTCTTTTCCTTAATAGTTGCTGCGGTTAAATAAATCCTCGGATTTTCCTCGGAGTTTTATTTATCGCAAACAGGCGAATTTTGAAAATTATATCGATTACGAGCTGTTTTGACTTATCGATGAGTGCGAGATATGTATCGAAGGAACGCGTCGATCGTGTAACGAATCCGCGGTGTGTTCTTCAAACGTACATAACGACGTTAATGTAAATTGGAATTATACGCGCGACCGAATGAAAATCGAGCATATATTTAATCTTCTCCAAATAACGCTTTATTTCTCCGTTAATATATATGAAAATACGCGGGAATACGTTACACATATCCGCGCGCGAGTCTGTGCGCGGATAGCTACGGGACAGGGCGTATCAAATAAATTAGGTCAATATAATCCCGGCTGTACAATTTAATCCCGCGCTGTAATCCTCTTACACGCCGTGCAAAAGAGCGCCACGTTATATCCCGAGCAACAATAATTCCCATCGCTTCCACCCCCTATACCCTTCAACCTCCCCTGATCCTTAACCTATAACGCAAAATAATTGTAACGCTCTATATACATCTCCGAAATTTAAATTGCTCTAGCATTGTTCGAATCATTGTTTTCCTAAAATATATATCGAGTCCGACGGCGGCGATGAAAGTACTCTCGGCGTCTACGAAAAGTCGATACGACGAGTGATAGTCGAGAGGTAGGAAAAGCCGGATAAGCATCAACGCAAGCGCGATGATAACGACGCCTATGTGGGGGGTTCCCTTTTTCGTCTTGGGCGTTCGCGACGAGTTTTTTTGGGTGATTAGGAGGGAAGAAACAAGCCTCGAAAGAAACAGAGGAGAGAAAAGTGATGAAGCCGCGAGATACGCGGCGTAGGATTATAGCCGGGAAAACGTCGGCTGGGGGGGGGGAGGAGGACAAGATTCTCGTTCTTATTCTGGATGTAACGCTTCTCTTCGTTTTTTCCTCTCCTTCTCTATCTCTCGAAAAGGTCGCGCGTAAATTGTCTGGTTTTTACTGCTGTTGTGATCGTTTAAAATCCCTTGGTGTTAGGAGTGGGAGGGGTGGGGCCGACTCGAGTGATCGATGTCTCCAGATCGGAGATTTGAAATTGGGTTTTTTTTTTAAGTTTTCGAAATATTCCGTTTGACACCGCTCGATGCTAATTCCGTTCGAAAACTGACCAGCGGAAATATAGATCGTATGGGTATAAATTATATCGGCTGCTTGGCTCTCGTATACGATTTATCGCTGTTTACCGTATAGTAAATGCGGTTTTAACGAATATACACGCGGTCGCCCGGGCTATCTACAGTTTAAAACTTCCAAATCAATTTCACACTCGGGCTTTCCAGCCTTTGCTATAAAATCGAGCGAATAATAACGTCTATTATTACGATATTCGGTTATGCCTTTTATTACCGTGATATTTCTTTCGAAGACAAAAAAACCTTAATACTTCGGATTCAATCGATTGAAAAAAAAGGAAAGCAGGTGAGCACTGCATTTTGTATAAAGGAGAGAAAGAGAAAAAAAAACAACCGCCATTACAGCACGAGAATCGAGCTTAAGCAGACTGCTCTCGATTCAGCCTACGTCAAAGGGCTTAGAAGCTTACCTACTTCATTTTTTTTTTCGTTATTCTTTCCTTCTGCTTCGACAAACGAAATTTGTCCCGAGCTGAAAGATGACAGTAGCCGATAAGAAAGTAGCGACTCCCATAATCCCCTTTCTACATCCGAATAAAAAGCACAAACATCTAATCCCAGGGTTCCCGTTGGCAAAGGGTTAAAAACAGCCACTCTTCTTTTTGCCCTCTCTCTCTCTCTCTCTCTCTATCCCGTGCGTATGTACCTCCTCGACATCTACGCGCTTGTATTATCTGTTTCTACAATTCGACTGTTAATCTCAGATCTTGAAACGTTTTTCCGGCCTGCCTGTCTCGAATGACGATTCTCAAAAGGGAAAAACACAACTAGCACAGGAACTTGCTCGTCGTCTTCTGAGAGAGAGAGAGAGAAAAAGAAAGATGGCACAAAATTCTGGGATTCGTTTGTCCTCGCGACGATGCTCTCCCCGCGCGACAAAGCCTCTGCGATGCCCCTCCGGCAAACTACCATATCGAGTATTTGATTTCCCGCCGATAAACCCCTGCGCACCTTTTTTTATTTCCCTGTCTCTCTCTCTCTCTCTCTCATGGCCACTTATTTCTTTTTGCTCTGCTCGCACGCACTTAACACCTGGTGCGCGCGTTTGTTTTAAATCATCGGGTGCAATTGCCAAGCGTTGGCTGCTTCTGCTGCTGCGTATAACCGCGAAGGGGGGGGGGAGGAAGATCTCGCGATCAATCTCAATTTCTCGCTCTCTTCGCACCTCGCAGCAGCAGCAGCAGCAGCTTCGCAAGAGTATAGGTGTTGGAGAGAGCTAAGAGCTATCGAGCCAGAGGAAGCTTACGGGCCATCGATATCCCTCTTAAAACACACACGGCCCGCGATAAGTATCGACTGTATACGAGAGAAGAGCTCCAGTGCAACGCACTCTCGGGCTCTCGTGTGTACCGGCGCGCGCGCGGCTTCTCCTCATCTTTCGCGCGCTTCTATACATATCCCTGTGTGCCCGGGGAAATTTTTCTCTCACGATGCGTATGTGCAACGCTCTTAGGGCCATCGGACGACGAAAAAGGAGACCTGCAGGCTTACACACGCGCAAGACTTTAGACGCGAGAAAGAGTTCCTTCTCAGGGGGGGGGGGAGAGCCAAGATTCGACACTCGCATGGGAGAGCTTGGGATTACGTAAAAAGGTGCGGGGGATGAGAAAAAGGGAAGGTGTGCGTATGTGCCGGGGATATATTGCGTATCGGGAGGACCAGATGGCAGGCGCGTAGAGAGAAGGGACGAGTATAGAGCCCCGAGAGACCTTCCCCCGCTCTCGGCTCTCTTTGAAGGCGCGGCCAAAGGACGAAAAAGCCTTGAGAGAGATTCGTACGGGGCTCTCTCTCTCTCTCTGTGATCGGCATCGTCGACAAGCCCTTCGGCTCTGCTACTTCTGCTCTGTGATTTCCACGGGCCTTTAAACTCTCGGCAGCTTCGCTCTCGGGATAAACATCTGATAATTTTCGGGGGGGGGGGGGGGGGGAAGGTCCCCCGGACCCAGGGGGTAGTTTTGCGGGCGGGCCCGGCGGGGTGTCTGTCTTTCGATTTTTCGTATAATAACGGCCATTTCGACGCGAGCCACGCACTTTTACATGGAATAAAAAAAAAAAGGCGAAGGCGGTCGAGCGTAGCGAAGCGTTGCGCCTTTCGGCTCTGCGCTCTAAGTGCTTTTAAGCTGCGTAAGAAAGAAAGAGAGAGAGCACAAGGTGTTGTGCGTCGACGGCCCTCGCGTGAAAAATTGATGAACTCCTATACGTGCTTACGCGTTCACAGGGTCTGCTATTCCTTTGGAAGGACAGCGCTACACTTGCTGTACAGTCCTAAATCCAACGGACACTACTTCTACACACACACACACAGGCCTGTCCTGCAACTCTATTTAGCGATAAAGCTTATCTAACACTCGCAGCCGAGGCCCAGCATCTCGTTTCTGTTTGACGTAATAATTACCCGAGAAAGCGGCTCTTAAATACCGGTATTAATCAAGCGGACCCTTAAAACACACGCACACAAGTGAGAGAGGCTATCTCCGCATTCCGATCGCTCTTGCGAGCGCAAGAACGATTCTCGACCAAGGAAAGCGAGAGAGAGAGAGAGAAACCTGACGAAAGTTTACTCTCTCTTTCTCCCTGTAGTCCGAGGGAGAGAGAGAGGCTCGTGGCAGGTATACAGTGTCCAGTTCTGGAAGCGAGAGCAATGGATAAAATAGACCCGGCCTGTATACGCGCAGCCGAAAACCAGAGATACAAGCTAGAACGGGGCCTGGCTTGTATTTCCAATAAGAAATGAAAAAAAAAGGGATCTCTCGTTCCTTTTATCCAGCCTTTCGTCAATGAACCCGCGCGTATACACGTTCTCTTTTTCTCTTCGGCATGTCTGCAGCGTAAGCATTACCCTTTTTTTTTGGAATCTCCTCCATATGCAAAATGCGCGTCTGGAAAAGCAAGAGTTTTTATCGATAGCTTTGAAATCCACTTTTTTTCCATGGATTTATATCTTCGTTCGTTCGAACGTCTGCCTTTACCGCTGTTTTTTTTTACAGTATAGCAATTCCTTGTAATTGTCAAAAGGGCAAACGCGTATCGAGAGAGAAGCAGCAATAATACCGAGCATCGCCGAGGTTTTAAAGTCTCTTTAATAACCGCGGTAACAAGCCCAAGGGTATAGAAATCAGGGCCGTCGTTGCGCTCAATCAGCCCTCGTCGCGTCTCCGACCTTGAAGAAATCTCTGCCCCCTTACCGCCCTAAAAATCATTAATCCGCTCGAGAAACGAGGATCAGGGCGGGGGGTTAAGAAAAAATCTGGAAAGAGCCGTGATCCCTTAGCCTCTCCACCTCCTCCTCTTCGGTCTGGCAAAGCCTAAAAAGCCCATATTACACGAGGCATCGCGCGAGCAGATATCCCATCTTAAGCTCTGTGAGAGAAAGAGACGCGAGATTTTCTCCGCGCCTTATCTACCGAGAATCTCGCGCCCCTCTCACTCTTTCGGTAGAGAAAAGAAGAAGAGAGTAAGGAAGGGAGCATAAAGAGGGGAGAGGGGGTCGCGCAGAAAAGTCCCCGCTACTCGTTAATCCATTCCCGGTGTACTTTGGCCCCGCCAGCACTTTCGATTTTTACGCGATCTCGCGTTTCCACGCCGATAAATCACAAACTTCTCGAACTCCCCTTCACCCCCCCGAAGGCGCTGCTGCTTGGACCTCGGGATGGCGGGGGAGAAAAAAAGGGACACGTCGAAATGAGGAAAAAAATCAGTGGGTGGGAAAGAGAAGAAGAAGAAGAAGGAGGCGCAGGGGAAGGTATAGGAGAAGCCGGTGGGATGCTGAGGAGGAGGGGGAGGCACTTGGTAATTCTCTCTTTGTCTTACTCGCTTTACTCTTAGCGCGCCCGCGCGAAACGTGAGGCGTACAGCAGGAGGGGGGGGGGCCGCGCGGGTGTACGGCCGGTGTGTCCGTAGCGGCCACGTGAACACACACACAAACAGTGCGCGCAGCACACACGCGAGAATGGCTGGGGCAAAGAGAGGCGAGGGCCAGCGCAGAGAGTCATCGCCGCGAGCGCCGTAATTTACGAAGCCATCATCCGGACCTGACTCTCTCCTCCCCCTCTCTCGCGCTGCAGAGAGAGAGAGCGGCACATGCAGATAGTATATAACCGCCTGACCTCGCCGCCCCCCCCCCTCTTTCTCGTAGCTTGCTTTTGTTGCGCCGTGTGCCATTGTTTTCGCCGGGCGCGTTCCTCCGACTTGATATTTTTTTCTCCCAGCCCTCTCTGTTCTTCTGCTCCTTTTTCTGTCTCGTTCTTTTTATTTTTTATTGCGCCAGCGTTTTCTCTACTTTTCGGTAATATGCTTAGAATGCACCTTAGCCCCCCTCCCCTAAAAAAAAGAGACGCTCCAGAGAACCGTCCTACTGTAAGTTCAATGAATAACATTAGTCGAATGCCTTATATATTTCGGAGCAGCAAGACGGTAAAAACTCCCAGGATGATTTGGTGCGTTGAGTCACTTTTTTTTATGGGAGCTATATATACACCGCGTGCGCGCAGGTACGCCACGGCTCGGAATACGGCGTAACAAGCACGGAGAAAGCGAAACCGGGGATCGATGCAAAATAGTTCCTCGGCCCGCGCCGAGCGTTTTTGTATATATATATATATATATACGCGTGTACACAGAATGAAATTTCTCGAGGAGTTGGGCTTGCGAAATAAAAGCACAGCGTTTCTTTATATACACAAAGCCTGCGTGGAAATGCGAAATGCTTAAGAATCGTAGCGTATAGCGCTAAACAACGATGTGTACGCGCTCAAAAAGTGTATAATATACTCAGGGACGATTTGCATTTTACGAGTCGTAAAGTACTCTCGCGGAAAATGTAATGCATATTCCGCTGAATGCGCCGCGCACATTGCGCGCCCGACGATTTCGTCATATGCGGTGTTCGATGATTTTTACAAGAGGGACTACCGCACAGAGTGTTAGTGGTGAATAGCAAATTTTCGTATTTATACAAATGACTTACACGGCCCCAAGTCGTAAATCATCGACAAATTACGCTCTGCTCGGTATACGGATTACGAAACGGCAAAATTTTCCATGCGAGTTCTTAATAAAATAATGAAAAGAGACCTCGGACTAACGCGCACCTTTGGAATGCCCATAGGTAAGGGGCTTTGATACGCTCGTCGTTAGATGGAATAAATTTAACGAAAAATAACGAAAAAGCTGGCAAAATATCAAAAGTTGCATAACTCGCCGCTTTAATGGAGGGGGATTAACGTCCTATTCGTAACGCAGCTGAGAGGGGCCAGCGGCAGCAGCTCAGGATTATAGAGACGTAAACTCGTCAAGATACGAGTGTCGCGGCGCGCACACGAGAGGCTCGATAATGACGCGGTCCAGGCCCCTATGGAATCAAGCGCGTGTTGTATCTCATAATCAAGGGAGGCGCGCGCGAGCGAGCGTTAGGCTGCGGATTTGCGCGCGCGTCATCGCTTTTCTCGCGGATTATCGCGGCGCGCTAAGTCCCTGAGATACGGCGCGCTTCGACTTTCTTTCTGCCACCACCCTGTCTCGCCTTTCTTTTTTCCTAAGTTCGTACGGCGATGCGCATAGCTTTGAAGTTTTTCAAGCCTAATACGAAGTTTAGTTCGGCGCGTACGTGCGTAATCCACGTTTTTGGAATGAGCATTTTTGTTACGATTAGTCCGGATTTTACGGGAAATGATAATTCTCAAGCACATCCGACGATATATTTTACGACGGCAATGCGCACTCGTTATTTCCCCTCGTCTCGGCTAGACATGGAAAAAAGGATGAAAAAAGATCAAGGGCATCTGTCGGAAGAGAGAGAGAGAGTTTCGCAAGTCGGGACTGCAGCAGGATGAAAAACTGAAGGCACCGATCGACTCTCCCCGATAAAACAGACCTCGGAAGATATAGACGGAGGAAAGGGGAGAGAGAGAGAGCACAAGTCGTCCGCGGCTTATCCACGGAAATCCGAAAGTAAAATCCCCGGGATATCGCGAGTAGGAGGAGGAGGGGCTGGTATAGCCGAAATCAAATTCCGACTGTTCGTCGAGGCGAAATCAAAGTAAACGCGCTCGAACTTCATATCGCCCCGACGAACTTTCCTCTCCCCCCACCCTGACTCCTTTTTTCTTTGCCCACGGCTTTTTCCAACGAGAGATCGCGAATCCGAGACGTTTGCGCGGCAAGCCCGGCTATTGTAAGATCAAGGATATCCGCGGATAAAAAAAAACGAGAGAGACGACACTGACGTCGAGGGGCGAGGGAGACATCCCTGGGCTTTTAGAAGCCGCTCGCGTCGTATTTGCGATCGGGACTGATAAAAATGACGCGGCATAACCCGAGTTATATACACCGTGAGGGACAAATGTTTAACGAACGCCCATCGGGCTCTTTTGCGTATATAAAAAAGTCGAATTTACGCGGATTGCAAGAATAATTCGACGAAATGAAAAAAGGAAAGAAAAATTAAATAATTTTTATTGCGCGTCGTAAAAAAGTTCGTCATCAAAAGAGACGAGAGGAGGTTTAAAAGAAAAATTAACCGAGAAGGAAGGCATAACCGGCTGCTCGAAGCTAATGTCTCCGGAATAAGCGAGTGCGGTGGCCAAGCGGGAGCGAGTCCGTTGGAGAAAGGCAGCGAGCGAGCGGTCGAAAGAGCCGGTAACGCCATCTCTCGTGAGCAATCGAGCCGGAGCCCCGTAAGAGGCTTCGGAGCGATGAGCACTTTGCTCCGCACTTTATATCCCTTCATATTCGGCGAAGCAAATGAATTGTTACTCTCGGTCGCTATTGATCGAGCTCTCTCCTCTCTCTTAAATTCGAGTATCGCCTTTAATGATTAATTCCTCGTTTCGCGAGCTTCTAATGGACGCGTCGCAGGCACATTAAAGCTGGGCCATTGCTCTTTGCTCTCTCGTATACACGGAGCTCTCCTTTTTTTTTTATTTCAATCGAGAGAAACGCGCTCGATTATTTATTGGGCATTGCCGACACGAGTGCATTCATGCATAAAGCTGAAGAAAACAAAGTGCACTTAACGACCTTTACACGATCGATAATCGGATGCGCGCAAGCATCTGACAGAGGGGATAACGTGTGCCGAGTCTTTTGATTTTTTAATGAGCTGCATCTCGGAGCCGTGTTAACGAAAAATAATAAAAGGAGGAATGCATGTGTGTCGTTGACCGATGCAAATTAAATATCGCCAAGACGCTTGTGTTATGTATAGGCCTTATCGGCAGCAAAGTGCCCATATCGCCGACGATTTCAAAGCTCGTCATCGCGAGCGAGATCGGCTTCTACGCTCGTTGATGCTGCTCTCCACAGCGGCTAAAGTCCAAAAGAGGATATATTCGCACGAGGAAAAACGACGCCGACAAAGGGGGGAGGGGATTAGAAGCCAGGGGAGAAAAAAAAGCGAAAAGTTTGGGAGAGAAAAAAGGAAGACAAGGAAGAAGAATAAGCAAGGGGTCGGTGCAGGACGGGCTCTCTCGCGTTTTGGAGCATCGAGAATCAGCGGGCTCTCTGGGATATCCCATGAGCAGCAGCATATATAGGCTGATATAGCGAGACGAGGAGAGAAAGAGCGCCCCGATGGAATCCGCTGCAGGGTCGGCAGAGTAGTGGGTGCCTCTCTATCCTCGAAGACCGGCTGTTGTCCTCGTGGGCTCCCCCCCCCCCCTACTACCAGCGCTCTATCCCTCTCTCTCTCTCTCTTACTCTCTGGGATCGTGAGAGATTGCCCCCTCCGAGAGAGCCGGCTTCACTTTCTCCCTCCCCCCGCGTCTTATGTGTATATACGTCGGAGCATGGAGCGAGTGTGCTCCCCCCCTTTTCTTTGGAGACCCTCGGCGCTGCGGCGGCGTCGGCGGCGGCAGCGGTGACGGCGGCAACGGCGTCTCATCCCTGACACTGGCCGGCGCGCTAGCACGATTCAGTCTGCCGCCGACGGCGCAAGCGTGCGGTCCCTTTAGCTCACGCGTCCTCCCGCGATCTCGGGCTTTTTATCCCCCCCACCCCCTTTCATCGTTACTTCTCTCTTACTCTCGTACAGCGGACGAGAGATACACACACACACACAGGAAGATTACAAGTGCACGAGGAGGAGCGCTTAGACAAGAGAGAAAGAGAGTATAGTTAACAAGAGGAGAAGAGAGCCCTACTCTCCGCAACAGCAGCGCACAAGAGAACTCGCGGATGCGACGACTATCAAGACTCGTTCATCCGGCGGGCCGCCAGACGACACACAAGTACACATGCACACCCGCAAGTGCATAAGCTCTCCGTTTCTCGTTTGTGATAATCGCGGCAAAGTGAGTCCCGCGCATCAAAAGTGTAGCCGGAGCAAAATGCTCGCGGAGTCGTCGTCGCTGCATTAGTGCGCCGTTTGGAGAAATTAGTGTGAATATTCGCGTGAAAGAGAGAGAGAGAGAGATCCGGAGAAGCCGTTATTGTTTGTTCGTTTGTTCTCGAAAATCGAAGGCTGCTCTCCTCGAGTAATAAAAGCCGAGTTTGGCCGAGGAGCACGCGGGATACACATAAATCCGGAGGGGCGGCTTGTATTCTAATGACGTGACGCAGGCCGATAAACGTCGCAAATGTGCGATTACCAGGAGGAACAGCAGCCCCACCATCACCATCATCATCACCAGACGGCCGTGTTTCTGGACCTCGTCCCGGCCGGCGAGGCACTGCTCAAGCGGCCGAGCATGGATTACAACGAGTACACTTATTGCTACGGCGGTCGAGGTACTGCATGACAACAACACCATCATCTCATCAAATCCAACCATCATCAACCAAAGCCAATAAATAGAGAAAGAGCGAGAGAGAGAGAACAAAAAAATTTTTGTCGTTAAACGCGAAATTTTCAAAGTTTATACACCCAACCCAACCACATATCGTGTCGAGTATATAGTTAAAAAGAGATATATAAATATTGAAAGTGCGAGAGTGTGAGTTTACATACGAAAGGAAAATATATAAATAAAAAGAAAAATAATTGAAAAAAAGAAGGAAGGAATATGAAAAAGTGCGCGCGTACGCGATAACGTGATATTTTCTATAAATGCTGTTTGTGGGAAGAGTTGTTTAGGATTTAAAAAGAGTTGGTTAAAGTTAAGCTCGTCTATATGCGGGAGCGAGAGTTCGAGGTTCGTTATTACGTTGCACGAGAAGGTAGAGACATCAAATTATTTCTCACTGGCTTTTAAACAAAAATCCTCAAAAAAAAAAAAACAAAACAAAAAAACCAAAAATTAATAATTACGTAGACAAATCAGAGCTTTCACACGGCATTATAATTATATGTATCTCATGCTCCCTAAAACTCCCACGCTTATAACGTATACATACTGCAGCAGCCAGCAGGCACATCGCGAGTTCAAGTTCAAAGTCCGCGCGACGAGCCCGATAGACTTGGCCGCCGCTACCGCGTGTGTGTATATGTAGGTCGGCTTTTGTTTTTCGCGTATGTCATTTATTTGATATATCACCTATATAGGCCGGATTTTGGAGCTCGGATGTTTTGCTCTCGTTGCTCCGAGTGTCTGTGTGCGGTCTCTACATGTGGAAAAGAGAGTGCAACGCTCCTCGTGGTTTTAATAGTTTGTGCAGGGTTGATAAGTGATTTACGGTTGTTCATTGGTGTGGCGTTTTAATTGGAGAGGAAATTTTCGAAAATTTGGTTCGACGAGAGCATAATCATACGAGTTTTCCCCGGTTTCATCCGCGACTAGATTATGCTCGCCGTACACACGCGGATACGTTCGTTTACCTTATTTTTGAAAAATTCATCGAACTTTATTTTGCCGTTATTTCCGTGTAAAAGCACTTATCTTTTCTCGAACACCAGTACCATTTTCATTATCAATCGTGAAAAATTCCGAAAAATCGAGAGCGCCCCGGTAAACTAGCCCCGCCGGTATACAGTGAGCAGAGTTTAGCCTCGGAAAGGCATTATCCCGGTATTATTCCACGAAGCGTGTGATTTTGAATTTGAATTGCCTGTGATTAATAACGAGCTTCTACTAACAATATATAGCCACAGTTATCATCATATATCTACACAACAGCAACAAAAATAAATAAATAAAAATACACAAATATGAAATATGCGAAAACGCGGAGTGTAGAGAGAGAAGGAAACAAAAATTTGTTGAAAAGCCCATCTCCCCAGCGACCCCCCCCCCCCCCCCCACCCCACCCACACGACCCGCCGACCACAACCACCGCCATCAAAGAGGTATATGAATATTCGAGAGCCCCGATAGCAGTGGCAAGTGCATTAATATCCGTTTGTGATAAAGCTTTCAAGTCATTCAAGTGCCGTTGGGAAGAGAGAGAGGGAGAAAGGAAAAAAAAATATCGAAATTAATGTGCCGGATAGTTTTCGAGCGTTATCTCCATGGCCGCGGGATAAAGTGTGTTCCTCTTTAATTCGAGAGACAGTCTCTGCCACGCGATATATACCTGTGTCTCTGACATTGCGAGCATACAAATATTACAAAGGCAGAGAGAGAGCGCGCGCGTCATTCGTTTCCGAAAAATCCGAAGCGCGTTTCGTGCTTGTTGTTCTTCGTTTACCGAGAATACTTAAATTTGCCTTTCATCGGGGATAGAAATGTAATTCCAACTCTGTGTGTATGTGCGTACGGGGAAGGGCCGGCGGTATACACGAAGCGAGTAATTTATTCAGCCGCAATTTCGCGATCGCCAAGAAAAACTTGGCCAAACAACGCGCCAGAGCCCGCTCGCTTTTCTCCGATAGCAGAAAGTAGGAAAAAAAGTTAAAGAAAAGCCTTATCGTTCGCGTGTGCCGCCGCTACTGGCTCGGAAGGAAAAAAAAAACAACTCCCCGCGGCCGAGTAGAAAATCCCGCAGAAAAGTCGTATATAGCGTGTGCGGCTTTATATAAACTATGTGTAAGCATCTCGCCCATGAGTGTACAAGTCGCGTGTTTGCGCTCCAAATAACCGAGTGATAATTTTGTTGATTTTTTTCTCTCTCTCTCTCTCTTTTACCCTCCGTATACTAGCCGCGTCTCAGTTCTCCTCGTTACGGATTTATTTGCAATCTCTTTCTCTTCGACTCCCCCCTCAGCAGGCTAATACGCCTCTCTCGAGCGTCTTTAATCCAACGAAATTTCGCAATGTTGAATTGGAAATTTTTCACGTGTCTTCGAGTCATGCAACGGCATAATAAATGCCCTTTAGCGCGCCTCTACATAACCCCCCCCCCTTCGCTCGGTGCACTTGGCAGAAAGTCGTAAGACGAGCTATCCCCCCCCCCCCCGAGTCGCTAATGTTTAGACATCGTTCGGCTCGATCGGCACAATATCGTATTTGCATAATTCGTCGCGCACGAATTGCCCTCCTCCTCCCGCCGTGTAGGTAATGCAAGTTCTTCGCTCTTAACATGGGAAGTTACTTAAACCCGGAGCGAAACAAACTTTAAAGCGAGCCAAACGAATTCTATTCTCTCCAAAATGGAAAGAGAGAGAGAGAGTATAAGTGTCGCTAATGTCTCGGGCGCTCTCTCGAGAGCAAACTCGTCTGAAACGGAGCAAAGGCAAACACGCGCAGCCCCGCGCGAGAGAAGCTAAAATATCCGAAAATTAAAATAATGACTCCATTGAATTTATCATCGCGCGATACACGCATTTAAAACGAGCGGAAAAAAGTGTAGTTCTGTTTAAAGAAATAACACATGCGCACGTACGGCCGATAGAGCGGGGCTGGTTCTATAATTATAAGAAATAACGTCCTTTATACGTGACTTCTATTCTTTTCGTGACTAGACGTATAAATCAGTCAGCGTGAGAGAGAAAGAGAGTCAGAGCGCAAGCTCGTTAGATTACAATGCGAACTAAAAATAAATGAACGCGCGGGGGCTGCGCTCGAGCGAAAGAATAGAGCAAAAAAAAAAGAATTGGAAAATCGCAGTTTTAAAAATGTTGCCGCGATTAAGGGTAACATGTACGATTTTTTTTAAAAAAAAAGACCGCATTTATATCCGTAACCTTCTTTTCTTCCTTTTATTTCGAGAGCTTTATAACTCGGTTTCTCTTAATCGCGCGGCATTACTCTCGTAAGCTTTTAGTTGATTTAGAAAACCAAGTAACCTACATTCTTTTTGTCTACATTAGCCCAAACGTAATTTAAGGCTTGACAAGAGACAGGGACAGACATAGAGCCGCTTTAATAGAGTAATTTTGCAAAGAGGCCGCGCGACTTTCCCTTCAAGGAATCCCGCCGACCGCCTGTATACATGTATGTCTGTTTATCCCGTGGCGTGTTTCGCGTAATTAAAAGGGGTCAAAAGTTCAATTTTCCCTCGATGAGCCGCGCGCTCGTCGGAAAAGCGCGCGGGCAAAAGGCCGCTTTCGAAGAAAAACGACCGGCGCGCGTCTTTCCCGGGTTCATCGTACGCGCTTTTCCGTTTGCCCGCGGGGCACAATGAGCCCCTCTGCTGCTTGTCCGTGTGTACGTGAGACTGGTATACGGCCAATCGTTGGAATCGATTTCGAATTCAGACCGTACGCATATCTGCGCCTGCCACATTCGGCGCGGCTGCATTATTTAAACGAGCGTCGCTTATAGCTATCAACCTTTTATCATCAACCTCGTTGACGTCGTCTTGTTTTCTTTTTTTTTTCTTTCCTATGGTCTCGTCGTTCTTCTTCCTTTCCTTTTTTTTTCGTTGCGCGGCTTCCGCTCTTTGAAAAAGATATGCGTTCGGTTAGCCTAGCGCAGGCAAGAGAGAGAAAGACTCTCCTTACCGTAATTCGTGCATTCATTATTCATTGACACGTTTAACGCTCTTTTGACTTCGCCTTATTATTCTTCCAATACGAAAAAAACATTTTACTCGTGAGTTGACCGCCACTCGTTTTATTCTCGACGATTATTTCTAGGCTCGATCTTTAACGAGAGAAAATTGCGCTGCGCGAAATAAGTTTTTGCTACCGGTTTTACTCCACGCGCACGCTTTTTGTCTCTCAGCTCTAATGCTTCTATTACTTGTGTATTCGTTATAATTTATTTAACGCGCTATTATTACCAACCGTACGAAGTTTAAAGAAAACAAAGTAACCCAAAATTCTTGAATGACAAATCCCTGATAAACAGAGTCGAGAGGAGAGAAGGGGTCGCGCGGTGCCGGAATTCTGAGTGATAGGGAGGTATAGCGCGGGCAACAAAGTATAAAATGTGTAACAAAACAAATTCCGGTCCGAGGCGCGTTACTGTCTCCTAGTCCTCACTATTTTCCGCCTTCCTGCCTTTCTCCTCTAATTGGTGATGGACAAGCGCAACAGCAGCGGCAGCAGTTTCGAGTCAAGTTTATATATACACACGCGCTAAGCGTATATATAAGCGGGCTGCTGCGCAACGCGGGGCCCCGGACGACTACTTATTTTTCCAGCTATGCAGTCACGAGTGTGCTGTACAGACAGAGAAGCGACTAAACTCGTCACGCCGCTACTCTCTCTCTACACGTGTTTGTTTGACTAATGCCTCTCTCTCTCTCTCTCCCTCGAGAAAAAATTCACCGTTAGTTAAAATATTTTTCTGCCGAAGTAGTGCATTGCCCAATAACGACATTTCTCTCTCTTTCTCTTACTCGCACGCGCGGTATACTGTATACGAATAAAAAAAATTGAAGCATCCAGAGCCCGGGGCTTTTTTTTTATATATATATATCGGGGGATAACGAGCGCGTCCCGGAGTGCTCTTTGACTGGCAGAGGAGGTCGATCGCTATAGCCCCCCCGGGACACACAGGCCGAGATCCATCCTAACGTTATTTCTCCGGAATAACACGAATTACGGGGAGTAGCAGCAGTCGGCGCGAGAGCCGCAGCCACACAGCTTTGCATGTCCTGCCCGCTGGCTCTCTTTACGAGCGCACCTATATAGCCCCCCCCCCCCATTGCAGGAGAGTACGTACTCGCTTTGGGCTTGTGGATGGAAACCCGAAACCAGGCCCACGTCCACTGGAAGATGCCGAGGAGGAGGAGGAGGGAAAAAGGAGCGTCGACACCTACGTGAACAGATGCGCGACGG
Organism: Anagyrus pseudococci; assembly: GCA_030522585.1. NCBI lineage: Eukaryota > Metazoa > Arthropoda > Insecta > Hymenoptera > Encyrtidae > Anagyrus > Anagyrus pseudococci. The sequence continues at coordinate 83,913 of JAPYYQ010001188.1, forward strand.
CGATTAGCCGATTCTTTTTCGGGAAATAATATCCGCGCGCCACGAAATCTCGGTAGGACGACGATACGGCAGACAGACAAAGACACGCGCGTGTGTGCCAGGCTGAGTATCGCGTTTCGCTCCTCGTTATGCTAATTATTTTTTACGGCTAAACGCGAGGATAATCTCGTGCGCTCCTCGTAACGGTCCCTTCGACTGTATGGCAGTTTTTTGCGCGCTTCTTGAGTTCTCAGATCGTGAATTATAAAAATAAAGAGGGAGAGATGAGCGGTCTTTATAACGAGGGAATCGGGAAAAATGTGTCAGGTTACGAAATGGATCGCGGCGAGATCCGGGGAATTAGAATCTCGGCTGCGCACGAGATTCTTATCTTGGACCCGACTTTTTTTTTTTGCTAACGGGAAGCGAGAAGTTGGGCTAACTGAATCGAGGGTAGAGGGGGATAAAAAATGTCGTACTCGCGAATAAAAAACCGTTGAAATTGCGAGAAATGTGTCGGTTGGGAGTAATTAGACGTTTCTTTTTTTCTCTCGGTCGTGGGTAATTAGAATGACAATTTAAAGGTGTGCCCGCGCGAATGTACCGCGGAGATTTTCGGAATAAAATTTGTATGAAAGCCGGAGAGAGAAAGAGGAGACGCAGGCGGAATAACAAGCTTTTTTTCGGGAGACTGTCGTACACGAGGGGGGGATCATAAGAAGAAAAAGGCTGATCTTACGTCGAGATAAGCAAATTTTTGTCGCTGTTTATTATATGTTTTTCAATTAAAATTCAGCATCACATTAAGGCCTCTCGTGAGAATTCAAATAATTAAAAAGCGAATATGTATGTGGTCACTCGATCAAACTCGCGTCGTTTTCACAATACGTGTACGTTTATAAAAATAGACCCAAAAAGAAACGAGGCACAGGTATAAAGTAACGAAATAAAAAAAAAATTCAAATCGAAGCCGAGCGATACGCCGTGAAAGATTTCACACGGACGCAAAATCTGTCACCTCGGCCAACCCTATAAAGAAAAAAAAACACACAAATCGAAAGAGTAAACATATCCAAGAATAAAAGTATAGGGATAGAGGGTAGAAGGGCAGGGTAGGTTAGAAAGAATAAAAGAGCCAGCGGAAGCGAAGTAGACGACGCTGTCGTCGTCGGCCAGTCCGTTCCCTCTGGGAAAAATCAAAGGGAGCCTCCCACGCGAGGGAAGACGAGGAGGAGGATAAAAGGCTCCCAAAACGATACCCCTAGTTACCGAAAATAAAGCTCGGCGTCGAAACAATGCCGCGCAAAAACTATATAAAAAACACCCCCCCCCCCCCCCCCCTGTGCGTTTGGCAGGTATCGGACGCCGGATATATCGGAACAAACGTATCGAAACGGATAGAAAACTTGGACGACGACGTCGCGCACACATCCTCTCTTACCACGAAAGTACAGGAGAAAGAAAAAAAAAATAAAGTATATAAACGACTCGAGCTCTGCCTTGGAAATATCTGGGCCAGATAGAGTACAAGACCGCTGGAGATGCGTCCTTCTCCCTCTGAAGCAGCAATTAGATTCGCCAGGCAGCGGCAGCTCCGCGGGTCGATCGATAGAAGGACGAGCGAGGGAGGGAGAGGTAGGCGCACGTGCCGCTAACGAGGGAGAATCCGTGTGCGGCGTCGTATACTCCGCGACCTCCTTTCGGCCTTCGTCTCCCATTACCAGCGGGGGAGGCTCTCTCCTCCCAGTGCCCCTGGCATCTCGGATTTAGGGTTATACGGGAGAGGGGAGGGGGGGATAGATGCCATGACGATTGCGCGTTTTAGCCCCCGGGGATCGCTCGATATACGCGTGTGTCTGCTCCTCTCGCGACCTCTCTCTCTGCTGCGTACAGGAATTTCGGTGCGGTTGAGCCCCATCCTAGTGGGCTCCAGCGGCTGATTTATCGCGCGTTCCGACTTTTCGGGGCTGCCCTCCTCCTCCCTCTTTCTCTCTTCTCCGCGTGTGTGCGTACGGGCATTTGTTTTATTCGGCTCGATTAGATCGCGCTACGGGTAGAGAGCGCCAAGGGAGGTCGGGCTAGTTCTCCTGCCCCCCTTCTCCTATACGTCTTATAGCCCGAACCTCTGTATACCGAGAAACTTGTAAATTTATCCCCAAAAATCCATCGCTCACGGGCGCGAGCAGTGAGAGACGAGCATATAAGATTCGTCGTGCGTGTATAAATACCTTTGACGCGGCGACTGTGGGATAAAGAAAAACGCTCTTGTAAACGCCCGCATGAGCATCGTATTAAGATAAGCTTGGCGGGGCAATTAGAAATAAGCCGAGCATAGCAAACGAGAGAGAGAGAGAGGTAGATCTACGAGGAAAGAATAAGGGAGAGAGAGAGCGTGGGCGAAAGAGAAAATTTTCGCATAATCTTAACACACGAGATTAGCAACAAAGGCTTTTGTGTGTATCGTTATAAGCTTGCTACACTGAGAAAAGTATTTAATAAAAATTATTAAAAACCTAATAAAAATTACTATTTAAAATAATAATCCTGGTACAGACTCACCATGTGAATAAAAAT
>JAPYYQ010001189.1:0-47621 GCA_030522585.1 Anagyrus pseudococci
CACAAGAATGTAAGTATATCCGAGCACTGCTATGGACTATTGTAATTTTTACTAGAATATTTGTAAAAATTATAATATGTGTTTTCTCAGTGTATAAAATTTCCTTTTATTATAAACAGTTACGACTTTTATGTGCTTTATAAAGTTTTACCTCTTTCATCAAATACAATTGTTAATTCATTTATAACCTTTTTTCTTTTTTTACTTTAATAATTATTTAAACCTGCACTACTGTTTATTCGCAACTCATAAATTTTTATAATCAACTCTACCAGTTATCCAAAGCTTGTCATTGACAAGGAGTGACGCTAGTTACCCACCACAACGAGTCGATAATTAAACGTACAGTTTACAAAGTCGCGATAAGTCAGAGAGGAACAGCAGGTGTGCGCCAGGGGCAAGAGGTCGTCATAAAGAGCCAAGGAGGCCAGAGGCGCAAGAAGTAAGGGAAAGTGGAAGGAGAATCAGTGCGCGCGAGATAAGACGCAGGCTCTCGGTATAAATGCGAGCGGAGGGGGAGAGAGGCAGAACCGAGAGAGCGAAGCGTCTGCAGTCGAGTCACGGCTCGCCAGAGGCTTTTTGCATAAGCGCGCCGCTCGCCAGTGCCCTCCTCTCACCCCTCCATAATGAAATTATCGCCTCGTTAATACGAGCCGGCGCGTGTACCGTGCTGCAGAGGAAGAGAGGGCCGGAGTGTTGGCTAATTTAATGATTTTTCGTTATTGGCTCGAGCGCGCGCCTTGCCCCCCCCCTCCCCCCGAACCCCATAAAGCTATCCTGGCACATCTGTTGCCCACATCGATTTTAATATCGCTTCCGGCGATTTTCTCTTTCTCGCGCGCTATGGTACGCGGCGCGGCTAGAGTTTCCGATTCCTACCCGGTTCTCCTTTCGCCTTTTTTTTCGTTTTGATAAAGCTTGGGACCCCGAGCTCTCGACCTCGGGTTTATGAAAGGGATATTGTTTATAACGCGCGCTTAATTCGTTCTAAGCGCGGATGCGAGATTAACACTGGGATTGTGGGGATATATCTGTAGCGATTGTTTTGTTTCGTTTTCTTCTTCTGTTTATTGAGGATAAAGGTGATGATAATATTTGTTTTTAAAATAAATGGATTATTTGTTTAAAAGTGCTTACAGTCGAGGTATGCTTTAGTAGAGCAATAATTTTAATGTATTACTCCGTCTCTCACATTTTCCGATATTTTCCAGCGAATTTTCTTTGAGGATGCGCATTTCTTTAAAATAGGTATATTAGAATTTTTCATGAATAATCTTTTATCCTGCATATTCATATATTTTCCGAGATATATTGAAAAATCGTAAATAAGTCTCGGATTTTGTCTTTATGAATTTCCAAGCTTTTACCACATATCCTTCATATTACAAGTATCTAAAAAATATTTCATATCGCTTCCTTACCTCAATATAGCAAATTTTTTTTATTAAAAATTAACAACGCCTTACATCAGCATTAACAGAAATAAAAAGAACAGTTTGGAACAAAAGCTGATTGGTCAAAGTGCAGAGGCCAGACTGGAAGGTCCTGGAGCATTGATAAGTCAGTCATGCTCATTCGCTCATGGGTAGCCCCTAGGTCGCTGTTAATGGAAATTTGCTCGCCGGGCCAAAACACACGACGGCTCTCCTCTTTCCTCCTTGGCGGCTCTCTCTCTCTCTCTCTCTCTCTCTCTCTCTCTCTCTTTCTCTCTCGCTTCCAGGCCTTGTTCCCACATCCTCTGCGCTCGCTGCTGACGACGTTCGCTCGGTGCCTCCTCCACACCCTTTCCCTCGTCTCGAATAGCTATCTCACCCATGTCGTATTTCGGCCCTGTACGCCTTCGCATTTACAGTGTATATATATATACACACACATCCACACACATATATACATATACACACTCATCGCATATCAACACCACTCAAGCTCATGTATATATGCATTTCGATTACAGGGTGGAATATTTGAAGACCGAGAGGAGGCGAGAACAAGACGGAGCCCGTACGAAGAGAGAGAGAGAGAGAGAGAGAGAGAGAGAGAGAGAGCGAGAGAGATACTGCGAAGGGAGTGAGGGGCCGTGGTGGTCGCGGGACTCCCACGAGATCGGCGAGCGCGCGCGAGATTTTCCAATCCAGAGTCCCTCCTCCTCCGCCGCTGCCGCCAGTCTCTTCCCGAGAGCTAGCAAAATTTTCGGTGGCTCGGGCAGACAGAATTCCGTGCGATTTCTCCCGGTCGTTCTGTCGCTCTCTGATTCTGTCTCGAGTCGCCTCTCCCCCCCGTTCATTCTTTGGGAGGTAAGGGGGAGGTTGAGCGACTGACTATTCTGGTACACCCCCACAGCCCCTCTTTTCACGGTGAGGGTAGCTTTTCGATTTTCTTTTATTGTTTACGTGCGCCGGCGATAGTTTCTTTTTATCGGCAAAAAGACGACCAACCGGTTTTCCTCTTTCTTACTCCCCGGCTTTCCTTTCTTTGCCGCCTGTTTGCCTCGGGATTTTTCACTTGGCGAGCATCCGCGACTTTCTATATGAGACCGCCACACACTCGTCTTGTTATTGTTTATGTTCTTTTCGGTTGAACCAACGGCTGTGTGGTAGCGCTCTGTATGGTGGTAAAGTCGAAGGGAAAACTCGGTAGGGTCACTATTTGGAGACATTTTTTAAGAACAACAGCAAACAAGCTTGTAAAAAATTCTTATGTAATTTTTTCGTTTCAGATTCACACGCGCATTCAAAATTTTGCCAAGCCAAATCGCCGTATGCGTATATGAAGCTTAATATACCTGCAAAACCGGAAGTGCGTAGGTGCATTATGCAGAAGCGCGCGAGGGTAACATAGACTAACCGAAGCGGAGGGTTACGGAAACGATTTATCTTTGGGGCAGTCGTTATTTCAGGTCGCCCCCCCCCCCTTCCACCCAGTAGCGCCGCTGCAAAATTGCATTAACATAAACACGAGCTGGCGAACGCATCAAAAACGCGCGGCGCTATCGACGGCAGCTTGCCCTTTCCACATCCCCACACCCCCCTGTATATGCGCAGGAGGGTCGCCTTTATGTCCGGTTATCGGGAGCGCGCGCGCGAGGGCGCCATATCGAGAAGGGCTGCTGGTGGGACCGATAGAGCAGTGGGCGCTTCCAATTTATTACAAGGCATTGAAAGTTAGCGCGAGAGCCTGATGCGTTTGTTTTTATATGTCCGAGCTTTTGTTGTACGGACTACGCGGGCGCTTCCTTGACGGCCCGACGTTATTTCAGTCCAAGCGGAGATCGTATCGCGTAACGAGCTCAGCTGGCTTCTATGCGTGTGCTCGGCTGAACTAGGAAGAGCTTGCGACTTGGAAATTCGAGTCGGTTTTTTAAATAGTGTCAAATTATTTTGCCATTGGACTGCTGCTCTTCCCATTTTCTGCTTGCGATCGGGGAATAAAAAGGGGATGGGCGTGATTAACATTGAAAGCTCGGTTTTTCTTTGTAATATAGAAGATATTTGCCGGGCGCTGGAGATGAAGCCGATAGCGCCGGGACGAGCGCGGTAGATAGCGGAGAGGAAGAGCAATTTTTAAAAGCAAAGACAAAGATGAGATAATTTAAAAAGCATTTGCCGAGGCTCTAATCTCATGAAAAATTCAGAATATTATTTTCGAGCATCAAAAGCCCGGCGCTAAAAGCGGTCGTCGCGCGCGAGAGGTGTAGAGGCTAAGGATAGTAGCGCGCGAAAAAGACAGGAGAAGGTGGAAAAGGAGCGGGCGTGTGGGAGAGAAGCCGAGAGGATAAAAAGCCAGATGGATAGAGACAGCGGGGGGGGAGAAGCGAGGAAAAGCAAGAGAGCACACAGTAGCGCGACGAGGAGAGGGAGAAGAGTGTCGAAGAGTCCTCGAGCTCCAACCGGCCGCTTCTAAGCCGCGCGCCAGGAAAAAGGTTGGGGGGGGTGCTGAGCGATTGAGTGCGGCCACGTGTTTTTATTCCATTATCGGCGGCCCTCGGAACACCGGGGACACCTCTTAACACCACTTATTTAAGCCGGTCCGCGACTTCCGCGCACTCTCTCTCTCTCTCGAGGCAACGGCCCCCCCCTCCCGTTTTCCGACAGCTCAAATATTATCCGTGCCTAGGCGCTTCTCCAACTTCTCCATTTTCCTTCCGAACGTTCGCTCCCGCGCGCGTACATAACCCCCGAGATCGATGGATTTTGTCCTCGCAGACATCCTCCTCCCCCGCCGTGTCTTCTTCCATTTGCTGAGACGCGGTTCTCTTTATCCCAGACTGAGAGCCCTCTATCCTATAGCAAGGCCTTGTGGTACGTCTTACGAGTATCGCGGCATATATATACAAGCGGCGTGTACCACTGCTGGAACGCGAACTGACGTCGAAAGTCGAGGACGATTATCGCACCCTCAGCGCTCCTTAGCCTTCCGTGCTCCTGAAATTTCGGTAACTCGCGGTGCACCACCGCGATAAGGAAACCTGTATAGTTGAATCATTATGAGCTCATTTTCACAAAAAAAATCACTTGGGGGATGTCATGCGATTAAAATTATTGATCCATTGATCGTTAAAAGGATTTCGGCTAAATAATAATTTTTTGTAATTGTGGCCACGCTAAGTTTTTTACATATCACTATAAAACAAGCTTGACGTATTCGATGGCTATTTGACATCTCATGAAATTACCTGCTCAACCAGACCTACCTTAACCCGCCCTGTCCACTTTAAGCGTCTATTAAACACTCATGACCCATTTCCTCGTGGATCATCCAAAAACACTGCTCATAAAACATCCCTAAAATTCAAGCGAGAGTCGGGCGAGTCAGGTCTCTCAAGCTCGGCGTCCAAAATCGAAATTCCAGGATATATCCTTATCGCGAAAGAGAGAGCGGCTCGGTCTCCGTAGCCGCTGCGATCGTCTCGTCTCGCTCGCACGAGTCAAAGACTCGAAGGGGGGTTGGGCGGCGATGTGGCGTGCGCGCGCGCGCTTTACCTCGGCGAAGGCGGAGCGACATTGCGCGCGCGCGCGCCTAGTCCGCCGCCCCCTAATGCTCGAGGCTTGGAGTGGGGCGCGAGCGATCTCGGCGCGCGGGCATGCAGTTTCCGACGGGACGTCGCTTGCGACGCCACGCGATTGTCAGGGCAGACGTGCGCGGCAGACGCGCGGCCGTTGATCTTGAGCTTGCGAGAGCTTAACGGGTATTCGGCGCCAGCGGCCGGGTTTTCGAATTGACGCTGAACCCACGTGACCGATAACGACGGTTATTACGATTGGACTGTATTGTTAATTTAATCCTCTTTCTTTCGTTCGTTACTGGTATTAATTAATGGTAAAGTTGATGTTACCAGGTAACGAATTGATTGGAGCAGGTGAGAATGTGGGACGTGGAAACGAGGCCAGTCTTGTAAACGAGTTTGACAACTAATTTTACAAGCGTACAATTTGAATTTTACATTTTGAAGAAACGAAATGTTCGAAGTTCTGTAAAGTAGATCAAGAATTTGAAGTAGTTTTTAAGTGAAGATGACGAAGTGTCAGGCTGTTAAGATAGACATGGATTTGGAAATATGACGAAACGAGAAAATTTTGCGCTCGACCGATAAATCATAATTAGAAAGTGATAAACTCTCGAGTTTTAGATAGAAATCTACAAGCAGTGTGAGTGTACCGTAATTGGAAAAAAGTGGCTACGTGAATTGGAAGATAAGCGATCTTGTACTGCAGGCCAGGATTTCCGGATTACCAGGAGTCACGTGAGAGCCTCGATGAGGTTGGTGCATTGCTCGTACAGAAACTAAAAAGAATGAGTAGAAAAGCAAAGGAGAGAAAAAAAACGGAGAACATATAATAGTCTCGTCGATTGACTAAAAATCGTTAAATAAAGGGTAAAATTGGTCGATTAGCGTCGGGGCGCTATTAAAAATTAACGTACCGCGTTATTTTCCTCTCTCTCTCGCGCGCGCGCTTTATGAACTAGCAGCCGGAAGAACGCCCGCTAAGCCGGCGAGCTTTAAATAATTCAAATAAATTGAATTGGCACGCACGAGCGCAAGCTCCCCTCCTTCTACCAAGCCCCCGGTTATCTTTTAATTGAATTTCACGGAAAAATCTCTATGACCAGTTATCGCGTTCACCCACCCACACACACGACACATACATATTGACTCCTACCGGCTTTTCAAGCCCTCTTTTCCGCTTGTATACTCGCGAAATCAAACTTTTCGTAACGAGCTGCAAACTGCCTTACATATACAAAGGCGAGGAAAGGGGGGGGGGAAAGGAGTAGGCGAGAGGGAAGAAAATATCGGGCCCTGACCGCGTAATTGTAATCATGACGTAGGTACTACCGTCGGCGCGCGGCGAAACTTTAGCCGGGACGGACGCCCGGCTGAAACTTCCCGTAACGAGATAACATCGTCGAAAGCTTCGTGGCGTCCGGCAGCGGGGAAAAAGAGGACCGGAAGAAAAGCGAGTCGGCGAGAAGGATGGATTATGGCATTTGCAGTCTTTTAACTGTCTACTTCGTTTTCTTTTTTTTTTTCTTATTTTTCTACGGCTTGCCGCTCTTTTCGCCTCGAATTAATTTGAAAATTAAAGAATCCTTGGGAATGCGTTCGAGGCTTGCTTTCTTTGTAATGCTCGCTTTGAATTTTTATAGCGATGGGAATTGGTTGGATTTATTTACGAGCGTCAAAAGGGAACTCGAAGGATTGGTCGATTTAAAGACGCTTTAGAAATTTTTAATTTTCGAATACTGTTGACACAAAAGTTCTATCAATTCTATTTGTAGATAAGAGCACTTGTTAAAATGGACGCGATGATCCAATTTACTATTCCATTGTCCTATTCACAATGCGATAACGAAATAATCTAAGATTAATCTTGCATACGTTATAACGCGATTCTGAATGTGCTGATTAATACTTGAAACAACACATCATGTTAAATTTGTTACAGTAATCCGATGTCCCTAGAATAGAACGTAATAGGACGTATGCATAGATAGATGGCATATCATCGGGTTCTATGCTACGTATCAATGTAATAGACGACAACATATATTAAATAATAACGCTTCCAATGAACTATTTAAATTTACCGAATCTTTCACGTGGTGGATTTTGCGTGGATAACGAAGATATAAAATATAACAGTTGCATTTAGTAACAGGTTCTTGATTTGAAAAAAAACTAATTGTTATTTTAAATAGGTAAATTCTGTTCAAGTTAACAGCTTCACATTTTATATGATTTTTAAGAGAAGAAAACACTCTATACGTCTTTGACGTATAAAATACAAGAAAAGCCAAGTAGGAAAAAAATTCTTTCCAAACAAGTTTCGTAAGCCGAACGCTGAACTTCCTATGCAGTTATATACTCCAACTTTTTGTCTACGGAAGTTCGAAGAAAGAAAGAAAAGAAACAAATTTAACTTTAAATATTATTCTTTGTGTAGTTTATATAAAAATTAAAGATTTTTAGCGATATACTTTTTAAGAGAAAAAAAATTTCTCGCAATTTATTTAAAACAAACGAATTTCTTAGATGTAATTTTCAAGAGCTTTTATAACTGAGATCCGTAAGCTTTGTACAACGATACAGCAAAGAGTATCGACTTCTCGATGGTCCGCGCGCTGTTTCTTTTAATTTCTTCGGCGTTTATTGGTTTGCTCGTCAGATATCGAATTGCACTCTTGGGATAGCTACGTTGAAATATTTACCAACAGCGATCGAGCTGTATCTCAATGAACGAAGATAAAGAGTAATTGTTCGTTTAAATGAACCTGATCCTTCGGTAATAAGGTTTTTGCAGGGAGAGTAAATCGGCAATTTCAGTGATTTCATGCAAATGAGAAGTCACGCGATAGTGCATTACTTACGTACAAAGAAGACAATGCAAAAAATAATGCAAAAGAGTAGATAATGGTAGACTTTCAACGCATTGCATTGTTGCAAATGTTATTTTTTTTTTAATGTAATTCGCGGAAGAATAAACTTTTTCATTTTACGCAAAGATAAAAAGGCGTGTTATTAAACATGATAACATTGTTAAAATTTCAATCCCAACATTTTGAGCCAAAATTTTTTCTAATTTTTTTTTCGAAAATCCATGAAATTTATAAAAGTTGAAAAAGCATGCTCCATTAAAAAAAAAAAACACGCACGCGCGCACTCGTAAAATGTTATCCAACATTTTTATTCTAATTTGGCCCCCGCAATTTTTTTCACTTTTTATTTTTCATCATCTAATTAGCAGAAAAATTTAACCGAAAGTACATCCGATAGCCCATTAGCTCGCGCTTAAAATAACGTCGTCGATGGAAGAAAGTAGCAAATTAAAAACATTATTTCTGTCTCTTTGGAAATTTTATATCCCACCGAATATTTTCCAAATTCTTTTCCCTTAAACTGACCAACTTTGTAAATTACAGTAGGTATATACTAGCAAAAATGAGAGAGAAAGAGAGAGAGAGAGAGAGAGAGAGAGAGAGAGAGAGAGAAAGAGAGAGAAGCGAGGCGGCTAAGGGAAAAAAGCCTCGAAATTAGATCACCGCCGCACTTTTATCCAGCAGCCAGAGGGAGAGAGAGAGAGGTGGATGGTCTCCGGTTGGTGCAAAAAACCAGCGGAACACAAAGTTCGCGAAATACATCGAAGCCGGCCCGGCTCTCTGTGCGGCAGCCGAGTGGTGGGCAAGGGTTAAAAAGGGCAGAAGAAAGAGCGGGAATGAAAAGAACAAGGGGGCCGCTAGGGGTGGAATGGGTAGGCGAGGTGGAAAAGGTTGGTGTAGGAGGGGGGAGAGTTAGAGATGGGTGTGCCGGTACTAGTGCTGCGGCGCTCCAAGGGAGGGTGCTGAAAAGAGCGCTCCGGAGAAAAGTTCGGAATGCGACTATTTGGCGCGAGCGAGCCAACGTAGGAGCTAGAGGAGGAGAAGGGTCGTATGGCTGGAGAAAGAGAGAGAGAGAGAGAGTCGGGAGAATCGTTCTCGACTGCACGCCCACTCCGCATTCCTGATTTCAGCCGGTCCGAGCACCGCGCGCCGTGCTCAGTCCGCCCTCCCTCCCCCCCCTTGCTCCTCTTGCCCTCCCCGCATGTTTATTTCATTTTGCATCGCGCCGCGAATGCTTTTCTCTGCTCGCCCCTCGCCACCTATATATATATAAGCATCCAGCCCCTCTTGCCACTCGGATTCTCCTCCAGCGTGTTGTTATACCCTTGGCGTGCTTTTTCGGTGCCTCGTCGTTTGTTTTTCCGACCGAGCTGCAATACACTGGGCTTCTTCACTTTCGCCCCCGTCCCCCGCCCCCTTCAGGCTTGTCCTTATAGCAGGCTCTCGGGCAAAAAGGTCGTAGCGAGGAAATGCGATTATTCGGCACGAAGACACAGAGGGAGGGAGGCTGGGAGAAGAGTCGACGAGGCCAATAAGCAACTACGCTCTTACGGACCACGCGCTCCATTTGTCACTCGCTTTTCTTAGACCCCCCCCCCCCCTTCCCGTTGGCGGCCCCTTTACGCGAATGGCCCGCCCGCCTTCGCCCCTTCGTCCCGCCCTGTGTGTTTTCTTTTTTTGCCATCTTTTTCTTCGCTAGCGCGCGTGGCTTCCTTTTTCTTCTACCGAGACGCGGGCGGACAGACCGGCTGCCTCTGGCGGCGCGCACTACCTCTCTCTCCCTCTCTCGGCGCGATAAATTCTTGTTAGCGCGAATTTTTTTATGATTTCGCTTATCGGCCTTGTGCGGCGAATGGGTGCCTGTCTTCGTGGTTGGTTACTGCTGCTGAGAGAGGGGGCAGAATGGGAGGACAAGTTATTGCAACAGTTTAGGAAGTTATTCGTCATGCCCGGTAAAATTCGCTGGGCTTCGGTTAGGGAGAGGTTAAAGGCTTACGCGAAGAATTCATTGGCCGAATTGTGAAACGTAATTAATTTCATTCGGCGAATTGGAGAAGAAAAGAAAGCTAAATGTTTGGCGGGGGTGAGAAATATTAAATTAAAATAAACTTTGGGGAATGAAACTGAAGATAGTCGAGGAATAAGCGTCGCCTCGAGAGATAATTACTACGCGAGTCTGACAAACTTTAAAATTCTTGGCAGTTCCATCTTGCGCTATTAGAAAGATCGTATTTCCGGGGAGGGCCGATACAAAGTTTAAGCTGCAAAGAGTAGTCTAGACATGATCGAGTTGCAAATGCGCGGCTTAATAATACGTAGTTAAAACTCGGATAGTTAAGGCCGCAAATGAAAATTAATGTGGAAACGTAAGATTGAAGAACTTGGCCAATTTATTTTCAGCTTTGATTAGAGATGGTGTAACGCCGCGTTAATTTTCTCTCCCCCTGGCTGCATTAATCGCCGCGCGTGCCTTTGGCTATGCACGTTTATTTAAATTAAACTTAAAAACCATACGAAAATAATTAAATTATTCACTGGCCATAGATATTAATTATTTAAAATAATCGAATAAATATTCGATAGATTTCTAAAACGCAGGAAAGATTCAATACAATTTAATCTGCTAATCGGCAAGGCGCTTGGCTAATTCGCGAATTAAAAGGCCGCCAGGCTATTAAAGCTCGCTCGTTCTCACGATAAAACCTCCGAGACAGGCTTCACTCGCGGAGAATAGTCAAAGGCCAAAATTATACAGCGGACTGTCGAAAGCGTCGGACTCGGGAGCGAAAGCGATCAGGTCTGCAGAAACTCATTTTCACGCTGGCGAAATCGACATTGGCCAAACTGATAAGATGCAGCACTCTCGCTATTCTTATCGGGGATGCCTGGCGCAAAACAATCTGTGCTAGCGCATAATAAACGCGGCTCAACGCTATACCGCAAGCTCCGAGCGAGAGAGTGAGGACGGGGAGGAGAGGGTAAGAGATCCGTATCGAGCGGCTCTCGTAATGGCTTCGCGATTTGGGAGTAGAGTGTACAAGCTTTCACTCTTCCCCTCCCCTCACCCTGCCCTGTGAGCTTGCAAGCTCTGGCCTGTATCGTTTAGCACGCGATGCTCTCGTAATTCTGCGCTGCGCCTCCCACATGCGATCTCCGGCTTATATATATATGTACGCCTATAGTCCAAGCGTGTTCCGGACTCTCGCGCCTCTCCCTCTCTCTCTCTCTCTCTCTTCTCTAGGGGTTAAATGCCTCCGTTAAGCGCAAGCTTGGCCGCACTTCTTCTTCTTCCACCTCCGCCTACCACCTATCGCCCTTTCACTACTACGCCACATATTCCTCTCCGCCGCGCGCGTAGTGTCTCTTTTTTCCTTCTTTTTGTTCCTGCCGTTCCTCTTTTATTTTTAATGCAGAAAGTGCCTTTCAACGATTCTTCGCATTTTCTGACCCTAGTAGCGCCAGTGCGCTTTTAACCTGGCCCCGGATTTTTTTTAAGCCTGGGACGATGTATAGACTCTTTTTTTCCCTTTTTTTTATTTGGGATTGCACTTTTTGGAGATTTATATTGGCGCGCGGCCTCCGGAAAATAGCAGCGCGAAATCAACGTTGTTTATTGGCCGGGTGTATTTTCTCGTCAAACAGGTTACATAAATATTGCGCTTCTGCGCTTCCGCTTGGTGTGCAACGAATTTTTCTCTTCTTTTTCCTTTCGCACATTAAAAATAGACGATGCCTGTGGCTGTGCTTATTTTTTTTTTTAATAATCTCGGGCTGATTAGCGAAAAATTATTCGTTGCCGCGGGATTTTAAATTAAAGGTTATCTCGCCGACAGAGACCCGTCAATTGTTAATAAAGCACTCACTGTGTTTGACACAGATGGAATCGCAAATAAATATCAATGCGGCGCGGGGACGAATGAAATTCGAGCTTAATAAAATATTTACATGATTGTAATCTGATATTGGCTTCTCTGCTACCAGCGTTAATGATTTTATGTCAGATTTAATTAAAATGGAAATAACAACTTTGAACATACGTACATAGATTTTATTTACAAGGTAAAACTAATCTCAGAAATTGGTAGAAACCAAGGATGAAAAACGAAATAAAATATCAAACGTTGTTTTCCACAATGGCAACCTGCCCGTCATCACACGCCAAATAAAATTCAAACCATGTCGCTTTAACGCTAAAAAAAGAACCTGCAAATAACGATCCATCAAATGCACCGCTTAAAAAAAAATAAAGCCGAGGATGTATACATCATTAAACAAAAAAAAAACATCCTCCAATCCTGACTGACTGGTCCGTTCGATATCCAGCCGAACAATCTGAAACAATGCGCGCTTACGATATGATGGAGCTCGATTAAAGCTCGCTGGGTAATCGGGTACTGCGAAACCGCGAAGAGCCACACGCGCCCATGGAATTATCAAGCTCGGCATATATATCGGCTTGCGCGCGTATATATGTGAATGGCCTGGAGGCGTATTGATGTTAGCGCGGTGGAGGGGGGAGTGGCTCTGGATAAACAAAGAGAAAATTCCGACGAAAAGCTTTTCTGGATCGTAATAAAAAAGAGGTAATAAACAAGATAAAAAGAGCAAGAGCTGCGCGTGAGTGTGGTGGGTGCGTGGTTTGAAAAAAAAAACAGAAGAAGAAGAAGATGAAGGAAGAAAATAGCGCGGATGCGTTGGACTGCCGGTACTCTCGCAGCCCTCCCTCCGCCCGCGAGCTGTAAACGCTGGCTGCTAGTGTCTCTCAGTTGGCAGAGGGGGCGGCGTGGAGGGGCGGTGGAAAAAAAATTACCTGAATTAGTGTCAATTGGAGGGAGGCCGGTAGTGGCGGGCAGTTTGGCCGGCCAGAGACAACGACCGGGTGAGGGATGACATGGGCGGACTGCAAAATCGCGGCTTTCGTCCGGGTGTGTGCATCTGTGTAAGCGCGTATAGGTGTATGCGGGAGGGAGAAAGAGAGAACGAAGAGAAAGGTCGGATGGCCGAGAGAGAGATAGTACGGCTATGTGTACGTCTGTGTGTGTCTGTCTGTGTGGTAGTGACGACTGCGTGTGATTGATGAGGCAGTGATAGCGACGGGCCTGCACTCGACACCTCGCCACCGCCAGGCTAAACAATGCATATTCATCGCTTGGATGAGAGAAGGACACAGTGTAGGAAGAGAGAGGGGGGGGGGGACGGTCGGGGTGTACGTGCGCGTATGTTGAAGCCAGAGGGAGCCGAGGGCTGGATCCTGAGGGCTATATGCGGCGTATAAATAATGCCTATTTAATACATAAATATACATTAGCAGCCGACTCTGCCCTGCCGCGGGGTTAGAGAACGCGAGGAACGCAGAGGTTGTATAGGAATAGCAAGGGCGCAGGGTGTGCGCGCGACGATTAGGGAAAACTTTCTCGACTTTGTCGTCTCTCATATTTTGTATACCGCACAGTTTTGCCTCGTCCTTTCTGCGACATCTGTCTGTTTCTCTCTCTCTTTTTGTTTTCTACCTTCACCACTGTACGTTTCTGCAAATGGTTTACGGTTGTTTAGTTACGCCCGGCGTTGTTTCATTGCGAACGAGGAGATTGATACGCTCGGCCCAGGGCGGGTGGAATGGCTTTTTGGCCTTGCAGCTTTAAGCTCGGATAGCGCGGACTGCCCGGGCCGTGTGCTTTTTTTTCGAAAATTAAACGGCCAAGCTGCGGATTGGAAATGGATACGTTCCCGAGCCTATCGCGCGATGAGATTCGATGCCTCGCGGTTGTATACGTTGGTCAGCGGGCTTGGAAAATAGTGCGAATGCTGGGGGCTGCAATGAGAGCTTAAGCGCGTTTTTGGATAAGCTTTTTTTTATTTTAGCAGAATAAGAATTTTAATTCATGCAATTGAGTTGCTATGGGAAGATCCATGGATCTCTACCCTTTATTTCGGGCTATCAGAAAATCCAGCTGATTTATAAATATTATATACGGCTATTCAGCTGGCACTTTAATGCAAACTATTTTTAGCCCTTCCTCCCCTATTCGCACTGCTATAACCGAGTGCGGCGCTGCCCCGAATTAACTGCACTTGACCGAACAAATTGCCGCAGCTAGAGCAATTGTAAGCCATCTAATATTTTGATGTTCACTACAATCCCCCCCCCCTTCAGCTCGTCCCTTCCAGCATACACTACACCGCACCTCTTCCTCTCATTCCGGAACATTCTCACGTACACAACATTGGGACATTTTATGGTAATGTTATAGAATATTTGAAATTGTAATGAGAGCGGGCGTATTAATTAATTATAATTAAATCGTACTGCAAGGGAGGGGGGTAGAAAGAGGTGGCTTCATTCTAAAACAAGTTCGACATAATTAACAACAATATCGTCTCTGTTTTCGTCTTTTTTCGCACAAAGTATAGCCCGTGTGAATTTGTTGCGAAATTCTTTAAAAAAAAAAATAACGCACTTTGGCTTTTATTCGCTCTGTAATTTGCTCGAATAAACGCAAATAGACGGGTACTTAGTTACAGTGGCGATGTAACCGAGAAGAGCTACATAATGAAGATGAAATGAAGCGATTCCGGCGCGTCGCTCTGTATGTATGCAGGTTAATGTTGCAACCGCGAAACAAACAATACACCAGCATACAAATATCTGGGTATTTATATAAAAAAATAAAGTTATAATTAGGTTCATTAGACATCCGAAAACGTTACAGGACGACAAATTTATTCGATTAGCTACGCGCGATCTCGTTCGCGTCAGCCCGGCGCGCTCATTCCCTCTCTCTCCCTCAAGCCTGTTAACACAGGAATAATCCTCCGTTACAGCCGACTAGACTAGTCGACTATCGCGATCGTGTACACACGCACACGTGTTAGGTACAATATCCTCGGCAACTAATACACGACTGTGCAAGAGCATAAATTTGCTAGTCACTTGGCGTTTACATTCATCGCAGACGATCGAAAGCTCTCGAGGTATACAGGAGACGCTCCGCCAAGAGTGGCAAGTCTGCCAGAAAAACATAGGTCCACAAGAGAGTGAGCAGGATAAGAGGAAGGAGAATAAAAAGCCAACGCAGCGAGTTGACTGTTGCGTGGCAGGAGTAGGGGGGGGACTATTATTTGCCGCCGAGCTGTCGTTCTTACGAAGAGCGTTACAACAGCGAGGCTTTCGCGAGATTGCGCGGCCGATATCTGACGAGAGAGAGAGAGAGCACTCTCTCCTTTTTCCCGCGGGCTCTCTTCTCGAGCGGTGTGCAGGCCGCGGGCAAGAGGCCAGCAGCAGTAACGTCGGCCTGACTCCTCTTCCCTATTATTTCCCCGGGGAGGAAGTTTAACGTCCGGGAGAAGGACGCGCGCCGGATGCCGATCGGCAGGCCTTCCCCCCCCCCCCTCGTCCGCCGTTTTCCTTTCTACTTGTCCCTTCTTGGATACGCCCTGAGCGTCCGATCGACAAACACCGCCGGGCATCGGCTTGAGTTGACGCCTACTGTGCAAGCACGCTCGGGGACTGTAGCTTTTTCCCCTCGGCCCATGCTTTCTCTCGCTCTCTCTCACGGTTGACGTTGTTTCTATCGAGAAGGAGAAGTTTATTTTCGATTTTGCGGATTCCCCGGGATTGTTTTGCTCGGGCTTAGGCGCTGTGTGGACGGGAAGCGGGAGTGGATTGTTGGTAACGTCCCCGATACGTTTGGATGGCAATTTGTTGGGAGGCTCTCTCTCTCTCTCTCTCTTGCTGAGGCTTTTTTGGCTACTTTTCTGAGGTTTGTCGTTTCTCGGTATAGTTATTATTGTTTGTTGGTTATTTTGTTGATATTTCTGGAGGTGTATTAAAAAAGATACTCGATATTTTAAGAATAGCAAACAAGAAAATTAAGGGTCGTTTGTAAATTGAGATAACATTTACATTCACTCTAGCCGTTATGATTACTATGTTCAATAATTGCATTTCGAGCAATTATGTGATCTTAACGTGCGAAATTAAAGGCGTCCCGCGGGGGTATTAAGATAAACGACTTAAGTGGGAGTTTCGTATAAATGGCCTGCACTTTAATACATTACTATGAAAAAAGTTCGAGGCAAGAGAAAAAAAAACGTCAACGCTTACATTTCATATTTTATACATATTTACATCGGCGATTCACGTGCCATTAAATAACATCTCTTACTGTCGAGCGAGGAGAGCCGTAAAGGCAAAAGTGGCAATTAAAAATAATTACAGCCGCGTAACGGATACTCGCAGGATTTTTTTTGCACATTGTATTAACTCGGAAGATATATATTTCACA
The DNA here is from genome assembly GCA_030522585.1 of Anagyrus pseudococci. Taxonomy (NCBI): domain Eukaryota; kingdom Metazoa; phylum Arthropoda; class Insecta; order Hymenoptera; family Encyrtidae; genus Anagyrus; species Anagyrus pseudococci. The sequence goes on from JAPYYQ010001189.1 coordinate 16,161, forward strand.
ATGTGCTTTAATACATTGCTCGATTCTATAACATACAGCATTTTTTTACAATTTTAATTATGATCTTCGCCGAGAGTACAATGGAAACGTTAAAAAAACCTTTGTTCTTGATGGTCTCTTCTTTATAAGTAAGCAGAAATGGAGAACGATATTTTTTATTAAAGGCGTATTATGATCTACTTTCTGTCGCTTTTTATTCTTTACTTCATACATTTCTTTAATGACGCCAATTTAAAGTGGAGTCGTGTTTTTAATTAAAAAAAATATTCGTCCTTCCTTGAATTCTTCGTGAATTTATTACAAAGATTATTTTTTGTTAAATTATACGTCATCGAATAAATAACGCGTATCAAGTGAGGTAAAATGAATCACGAAATTAGTTTACGAGACAATATACGTTATCGTAAAGGAAGCGAGATTCTGGGCTTGGCCTGCAATGGTGCAAAAAATTGAGCAAAATTTCAAAAGGATCTGTATTTGCCGAAAGTTTTCGCATCATTTTTCGTTTCGTCCGCCGCGTCACAGACGATTGTCTTTCTTATCGCATCCGCTACGTCTGCCAGATGCTGACCTACATATACGCATTTGGGAAAATTCGTTTGCCGCAAGCACCAAGGCTGCAGCTGACGGGCTTGACTCTTGGCGCGAGTTTAATTTTATCCCGAAAGGTTTATTTATGCAGAAGAACAAACGGCTTAAAAAATCCAGTAGCGTTAAATTTAAAAAAATATAATACAGAGACATTGGGTACGAAATTGTGCAAAGTTTTTTAAACATTGCCAAGAAAAGAAAAACGATCGTAACGACAAAGATAGAGATACGGTGGACAGGGGGGCCTATTGAATCACGCTCGATTTAATTGTATATCCCACGGAGATGAGAGAAAATCGAGGTAGTTGGTCCGTGAGCTGTTTAATCGACTGTTATGATAATTGAAGCCAGACTTTGGCCGGATTTACAAACACGGATCGGCTTGTCCGCAAGGGGTGGAGGGGATGGGGGTGGGGAGAGATTGTGTTTACCTGTTGGCGCGCGTATTAGCGGGCGTTTACGCTATCATGAGTTATTGCAAATTAATATATAAAATGCCCTTCGGCGATAGAGCGGGTTTATTAAAACCGCACTCACCGTCTGACCTTATCTTTGGCTGTACTACTAGTAGAGCTTTTGACAGAATTCATACGCTGGATTGAACTTATTTAACAGCTGTTTGTTCGTGCTGCACCCAACGTATAATGAATGTTAACATAGAATTGCTAATAATGCATATTTATAATTTTATCAACAATTATTTTTTAATTAACAGAACATTTTATTAACAGTCACATTTTTAATCAGAGCAGAAATTCCGTGCGCTCGAATGGAGAGTACCAAAATATAAATTGATCGATCATTTTAATAACAGACCCTTCCGTTATCCAGTACACGTCGATAACTATGTAATAAAAATCAAATTAAATCCTTAATTTTTTGTGTATTCGAACAATGTCGCTCGACAATCTCTCCTCGGCAAAGTTTTTTTTCCTTAATTCTTTTTTTTTTTCATCGTTCGACGTTTTAATACTCGGCGCGTGTTTTTCATCAATACATTTTCATCAATTTTTCAATTTTCAAACATCGTCCCCGAATTACCATTTTATTCTCGCCACGCGCGTAGAGAGCGCTCTTTTAATCGGCCCCGCTGTCCCCGCGCCCTCGCCAAGAGAAATAGCCGTTCATTCTTCATCCCTCTCGCACTTGGTCAAAACTATAGTTGCCCAAGGCAAAGAAAAACAGCGGAGAGCAACCAAATCGATTTCTAATCACAAAGAGATGCGGGGAATCCCCGACAAAAACAAAAAAAAGTACGAAGAGAGGGACCATTAGACTCGTGATCGTCCCGAGTGTCGCTTAGACTCCACAGCGGAATCTTGAATGCATATTGACTCTGGATGTTTGACTTGGAGTGACACGAGGCAGAGAGAGGCGCCGGGGACGAAGTAAAACAAAAAGAAGCGAGGATGAGGGAGAAAAAAAATTAATACTCGCGAAGCAGTGGCTGTAGGTGCGCCGCGCTGCCTCTCCCTCTCTCTGGAGAGAGAGAGAGAGAGAGCGAGAGAGAGCGACAGTGACTGATAGCCACTGTGTGCGCGTGTTAGGGGAAGAGGGAGGGCTTTCGCAGCACCGGCGAAACCATAAACTCTTGGGCCGCGCGCGAGCGGATGGCGGAGCGGATGTGCCGGAGCTGAGAACGGAAAATAAAAACGGGAAGCGGGCATGAATAAATAAATGAGAATTGTTTTCATTTTTCCGCCCCTACTCTGCCGCTTTTGTGTGCCTGCTCTCCCTCCCCCGCGTTTTTGTTTTTTTTCGGAACGACGATACCTGGCCGCTCCGATTCATTTTAAACGTATCGCTTTTTCCCTGTCGTTTGGTGTGTGTTTTCCCGATTTTTTTTTTTTTTGGGGGGGAGGGGGTAGACTCGCGGATTATCAAAAGTGAATTTTTATCGCCGGAGCGCGAGCGACACTTTTTTTTTCGACCCCAGGAAGTGGGCGGGAAAATATTAATCGCTGCGTAAGAGTCGGAAACGCGCTTGGTAGGCTCGGCGTGGGAGGAAAAGGGTATTGAATTTCGTTTATTGAGATGTCATTTCTACGTGTTTTTCCCGTTGTCTGCTCTCTCTCTTTTTTTATACAAATTAATTTTATATAAATCCTCATGTTTCAAGTTATTTATCGACCCGGCTGCTAGAAACAAAAGATATTCTGCAACGATCGTTCGGACATGCTAAAATTTCGTTATTGTTAGTCCGCGCTACGCTAAACAATGTTATTCGACGTGGTTATTTATACGACTGTTGATTAAATTAACCGAATATGTATCAACCTCTTAAATTCCCCACCCCTTTTAAAAGACAAACATCACCCACGGACAACGTGAAAAAACCTTCATACCGGCGTACGGTTCATCTTCAGAAAATCCCGCTATCTATCATTCGCTGGTCAGCCAAAAACGCACAACGCACTCTCCAAACCTCAAAAAAAAATCCTCCCAACAAAACAAAAGAACGCCCAAAACCAAAACAGAGCCCTGATGTGTAATGAAGGCCAAAGCCCAGGCCGGACAGAGGTAAAAGAGCCGAACCGCAAGGTCGTATATCGACGTATCCATCCGCATTCGTCTCTGTGCACAGCAGCGACGAGTAGAGGAGAGATTCCGAGAGCGCCCGCGGAACCGCACGTTTACGAAGCCAACTGTACGGGGCAACGTAGAGCTACGAGGGGCAAGAGGAGAGAGAGAGAGAGCTGCGGTCGCGGATCCATCGGTCAAACTGACGCCGCGTGTATCCGGACGCTGTTATGTCCCGGGCTGTCGATACACCAGCCGGCCGGCTTCCTCTCTCTCTCTCTCTCTCTCTGGCGGCTGGTCAGAAAAAAGAACCGGGTTCTTTGCTCCCCCCCAGTTTTGCGGTCGACATCCACCCCCTCCTCCTTGTTGCGCTCGGCTGTGTGTGTGGTGCACGGATCGATCTGACGAGCCGAGTTTACGCGTATAGGGGATACTATGCTTGTTACAGGAACCGAGCATCCCTGGGTATTTGTTGCGGGGCTTTTTCGGTATTACTTTTGATGGAAATATGGCTTTTTCTCAGGTGGAACTGGCTCGAGACCCAGCTCTGCACGTGACTGCATCGTAAGCTACTCTCTGTCTTTTTTTTTCTAGCCTCGTTTCATTTCCCAAATTCTTAATTTAAATTGCTTCCTTTGGAAAATTTCCTGCGGAATCTTAAATTCCGATAAAACTGTCATTATAATTTTTCACATCAATTCATTAAAAGCAAAAGCACAATGATCCTGAGAGTTTCCATTGAACGCAGCTTTGCCAATCCCCAGGGTAATACGTAGAAAAAAAAACCTTAAAACAAAGCTCCTTACGTCACGCAATAATCTCAGGGCAATTAGACGTGTGAATTAGCCCGGTAGCAACGGGTAACTTCCGCAACTTGAAGCATAATTTCCGCGACCTCGCCACGAAGTACAAAGAACACAGAGTTTAAGTAGAATAAGGAGATGGCGAGGAGCAAAAGTGGGCAAAGGGGAGGGAGGGAGTGGCGGAGATGCGGTAGAGGTTCACCTTCTTGGGAAAACAGCAGCATCAGCTCGCGAAACTCTCGAGGAAAAACACGGCCGCACGGAAAGCAAGCCGAGAACACAGCCGTAACGAAATAACGGCGTTGGTGTTGGGGGGAGGGGTGAGCAACGCTCAGAGGGAGTATATACGCGGGCGCGTGTAAGAAAGGAGAGAATCTTGGAAGTCAGGGTCGTGCAAGGACTAAAGGGAGCCCTCTCTCTCTCTCTTTCTCTTTGCCCCTGGAGGTATAGCGCGAAGAAAGCGACTTGCGGGGGCGGACAAAGGCGCGCGCGGAAGAGCCGCCGCAGCAAAGCGTCGGCAAGTCGGTTAGAGAACCTTCCTTCGAGCTATAGACCCGGAGACGCGAGAGAGGAGAATGCCAGCCAAGTCGACGAAGAAGGAGGAGTTGGAGCGGAGAGGCACTCGAGAGAGAGAGAGAGAGAGAGAGAGAGAGAGAGAGAGAGAGAGGAGCGCGCCGCCCCCGCACTCGAGTTTCAGTTATTGCTGGAAATGAGCAGCCGAGGAGACTCTCTCTCTCTCTCCCTCTCTCTTTCTCGTGAAGAAGGAAGGAATAGCGGAGAGAAGGGCGAGAGAGACCTCTCGGCACTTGGGCGAAACTGTGTAGCTTGAAAACGCGGAAAGCGCTACATTTAATTATCCGCTCTTCTCGAGGACCCTCGATCATCCCTCTCCCTCCCTCTCTTTCTTCGCTCCTGTCTGTTATCTCTCGCCCAGTTTCTGCTCACTATATACCCTCGCTACAATTCCACCTCCTCGCTCTCACGAGCTTGCGTATATATACAGCCGGAGCGCCCACGCGTTCGATAACACCTATCGCTCCCCTACCCCGGTTTATAGTTTATAGTTAGCGCGCGTGCCTTTGAAATTTCACGGCTTTTTCCTCCCCCTGCCTCCCGTCTTTCTTTATTTCTCTTTTTTTTACCGACTCGGTGCGTCGACCTGTCCCCCGTCATCTTTTCGTATTACGTGGATACCGCGCCCGGCTCTCTGTAACTCGGTAATTTTCTCCTTGTTTTCGCCCGAGTTTTTCTCGCCACGGGATACAGCCGAGTGGACAGAAGGAAAACATTAGCCAGCCGAGCGGCCCTTCCACCTTTCCCCCTGAGCGCCGCTCGTTAATATTATCGTTAACTTTTACCAGAGATATCCCAGCACTCTCTTTCTCTCTCTCTCTCTCTCTCTCTCTTGCTTTCTTCGCTCCCTCGGGCCGTTAATGTCCACTAGGTGGACGTTGCCTTACGAGTACGTTATAATGTTGTAAGTTGAGTAATTTTTTTTCCTCTTTTTATTTTCAAACTATTTAATCGAAATATTGTACGGTTGTTGCAATCTCTAGGTTATCTCGCTGTAAAAATGTGATTATTGCAAGTGACAGACTATAAACCAATTTTAAAAATATAGTGACGATTTTTCCGGATGCATTATCATTTGATTGAAATAATCAAGTTTTCATGGCGCTGGGAATACTCTGGCCCTCTTGGAAAAGTTTTTAATAATTACAATTTGACCTCCATTCGACTCTTAAAAAATTTGCTCGGATGAAAAGAAAATCTAAGACGTATTTTCAGAAGATCGAAAATAATTTTTGTGTCATTATTCAAACGAAACATTAACTTATGCAGCAAATTCAGCATCTCTAATTCATCGTTTCCTCCGTTCTACTCAGTATTGCTTTCAATTTTCCACTACATACACAACAAAAACATTATTACGATATGAAACTCGCTTATCCACAATAAAACCGCTGGAACATCGTAAATTAGCCCCCAGCTCATCAGCTTTAGCAAACTCGATACCCTCGATAATCCCCTAGCAATTAAGAAATCTTTAATGAAACCGGTAATTTAAAAATCTGTCCAGTTATTTTTTTTAATCCTTATAACAATCTCCTTATTAAAAGAAAAATCGCTGAGACGATCGTTTGCGACGTCGAGAGAAGAGTCGATGACGTCCGAGACTGCAGTGACCCTCCTCGTCCGAGTCGGAGAAAGGAAAACGAGGAAGGAGGGGTTGGCAGGGGAGGTTATACGGAGCGCAATTATTCTAATTGTTTGCACGCTGGGATGAATATCTCTATCGATTTCGGGCCGAGCAGCGCACTATGCGAAATTCACTCTCCGCCCGTGTAATAAAGCCCCGGGACTGCTACGGCCGGCTGACGTGAATTACCGGTCGCCGTCGCCGTTTGCGGATTACTCTTTTACCGGCTTATTTAATTACACTGGAACAATCGGGGGAGCCCAAGGATTATCGGACTCGCCCGATGAGACGCACCGCGCGTGTCTGCGATACGAAATTGAGAATAGCCCTGTACCTGGGGATGACGTTCTGAAGTATAAAAATGAATAATGTTTGAGCCCCATTGAAATACCTAAGAAGAAAATGTAAAAAAAAAACGAGATTTTTTTAATTGCGATTCGCAACAAAAGTATTCACGGCAATTTTATTTCCGTGCGCTATGTTAAATTGATTCCCCGGAATTAAATAGTCGGTGTAGCTTCGTATATAGCTGCGAATATATAGTGCGGCGGCGATAAATATTTCATGTGAAACTAGCGACTCTATTAATATTTCAGCTGGCGTGTTCTCGTTAGTCATCAATTAAAGAGCTCCAGCTCGGGCTGTTCGCACTTTTAAAGCAAAATGGACGATTTTACGGGTTTTGATCCGGCATAATTGATCAATGTGGCCCGTTTGTACGTGGATTTTTGTGTATTCTTCAATGGAGGTATTAAGAGGCAGGGGTATCAGTAGAAATTTTATTTGGAAAACATTCGTTTTAATTGACGGACACGTGCTTGAATTTGATTTTAATGTTGATGTAAGTTTTGATAATTATTGAATTTACGTGGCAAATTAAAACATTGATATTATTTTAGCAATAACTGTTATGATAATAAATTATAACAAGTTATTCCCTTCGTTTTCTTATCGTTATTTTTAATATATTCAGCGATTTATGTAAGTTTGATAATCAAGTTTTTTTAAAAATAAAATGTTAAAAATTTTTTAATCATACAAACCGAGAACTACGTGCCCTTATAGCGTAAACCCTTCCATAATGCAGACGCATATGCAATTTCGAGCATGCGAGCTACCATCCTGTGCTATCCAAACTCGATTTTGCAATCAATCTACAACGTTGGCTATTTGTTGCAAAAATTACCGAAAAAATATCCACCAGCCGCCGCAGTTACTTTCTTAATAATTCCAAAATAGAAAAAAAAAGAAATCTCTTTTTCAGCTATGATTAAACTTCAATATTAACCCTATCAACATAATTACAATATCGACATGATCGAAGCAAAAAAAAATACACGAAGCCCAATTTTCACTCAACGATATTACTGATCAAACGTTCAGAAGGATCGATCGCTCGGTTACTGTGCTTAAAGCTCTCGCATCAGCCCCCACTGGCCAGTAGCATCCTTTTCGATGCTCTTCCTTTTTTTTCACCCCATTCCCCGTATATAGCTGAACGCGCGAGAGCTGGCCTCGGTGCTGCAGTGCGAAAGCCCGCAATGTCGGCCACTGGCCTTTATTTACTTTGCCGGAGCTGAAAAGAATGGGAGAGAGAGGGAGCATCCGGGGCGAGAGAAAAAAAGCGCAGCGAACGCAATTTTGAAATTCCTCTTTAGTCAGGCTGGCGATGGTCTAAAGTCCATTTACGGACATTTGGAAAATTAAATTTCGTTTAATGCGTGTATAAGAGCAGCTGTATCATGTGGATTATTGATTAGCAACGGACAATACATGGTAAATGTATTCTTCCCAAAATTTCTAAACTCGCTAAAAAATTAATTAATTGTGTTATAATTGTATAATCGCACGGCTCTATTACGCTGAACTAAAAATGATGAAAACGTTGATATCCATTCACTTAACGTAGTGCATTAATAAATGCAATCAACGAAATTGCTTTGGTTTTGAATGTGAATGCCGGTAGAGGAAGAAGCAGTAAATGTTAAAAGCCAAATCCCGCTAAAATCCCGCTAATATAATCTCGGATAATTTGTAGTCTTATGACCAATGCGCTATCTCGTTAAACCGAGCGCGCACCTCGTGCCCCCCGTGCGCGCTTTCACAGCCAGCGATGTAGACTTTCATCATTCGACATTATTTGAGCAGAGTAAAGAGCCTTTGTATCAAGTCGAGTCTTACACGATTTTAATTAATTTTTCAGCGGAGAATTTCAGTGCGCGCGAGCGAACTGGCTAATTCAGCGGCCTCGGAGGTTCATTGATTTACAAGCCCGGGGTACTCTCTCTCTCTCTCCAACGCGTCCGAGCGCGCGCGCGCGCGGCGAGACAATTTTAATTTTCCCTTTCATTCATATTTATTGACACGTAGCCGTTCATTTACCCTTTTATTATCTCCTCTCTTTTTTCGTCCTAGGCCAATTTTAATTAAAGAATACGCTCTTTTTTTAAAAAAAATTCTTTTTTTTCCGGCTACAACTTTATTGATTTTTTGCCTAGGTTTTTTTTTAAAAACGACACTTTTTTAATCAGTTCCTTCTTCTTCTCATTGACAATGTAAAATAATTAACGATTGTTAAAAAAAAAGTCCCTCGACTTGATAATTTAACAGTGCCAAGTTCCAATTTAACAGTATCAAATTCATATTTTAATTATGAACTTTCACGTGGCAGGGCTACGCAGTAGTTTCACTCTTCATAATCTAATCAAATTCAGCTCCCCCACCCATCCTCTAATAATTTCACAGCATTAATTAAATTCTGAACCAACTGCAGAAACTTGTAAAAACATTTAAATTAATAAAAAAAAAAAAGAAAAAACTCGCAAGCCGACCCGCCTCCATTTCAAATATCATAGAAATCAAATGATAAATTTCATTCAGTAGCGAAATGAAATCTGCAACTGAGAAGAGAGAAAGAGAGGGAGAGGTAGGGAATCGGGTTGAAATAGTCCTAGCTCCCATGATTAAATTCTGCAAAGTAGCTTCTCTCTTGGCTCCTTCCTCGTTGGCTCGGATAAAAACAGTGCAGTTGCCCCACCTTATTCCGGTATATCGGATATCCTCTTCACACCCCCGAACATCCGAAATATGCAACCGAACGAATCGCTATAATTTTCTCGCCTCGACTGTCGCGATGAGCAAAAAAAAAAAACGAAGAAGAAGAAGAGCCGGCCGACGCGGCGTTCCGCGAATTCCTTCGAATATTACCAGAGCCGAAAATCAAAAGCAGATAGAACAGACACGACTTTAGTTCCGGCTCTTGCACGTAGAAGAGCCAAGGGCCAAAAGAACGGGGGAGGTGGAAAGGGGTGCGGAGAGCGAGACCGGGCGGAATGTTCAGGTATAACGAACCCGAGGCTCTCCCGCTATCTTGCTCAGCGCGGCCTCGTCGCACGCTCGCGCAGTCGCGTAGCGGCCGGGGGTCCGCCGCGACTTCGTATTACTCCAGCTATGTAAATGAATTTCGTTTAATTATCCGAGAGCTTCCGCCATCTCCCCCTCCCCCTTTCCCTTCCACCCTCAGTGCCATCTTCTGCCCCCTTTGCACATCTCTAACTCGCTCTCGTAAAATCCTCGCGGTATTAAAATTTGAATTCGGCCAATGTTCATTAAGGAACAAAATAAAGGAGGAAGAGAGGAAAAATTAAGTAAACTATAGAGGATGGATTGAAATGTCGAGCGAGTATTCGGGAAACTAATAGCGAACACAGCACAGTTGATAAAACGGACAAATGAATAGGTCAATTAAACTGGAACATACACACACATGGACAAACACTCGCAGAAGACCAGTTGAAATATTAAGCGCAGACAAAGTCGTAATTCGTTTTTAATAGCTTCGAAAGCACACGCAAGATTCTTCCTCTTTTCCATGGTGGGGAAAATTAATGAACTCGCGTCACGACACGTAATACACCAAGAGAGAGGAAGAGCGACCAAGTTCAAGTATAAGAGAAATCGAAATGAAGCCAGACGTGAACGCACTAAGTAAGCCGTAATTAAATGAACGACGAAAAAAAAATCGCTCAGTCACTCGGAGGTCGCTTTTATACGCAGGATCGTGAGTATACGAAGAAAGCTCTCTCGGAAGTAAAGTAGAGAAAAGCCGTTATAGGGCCGTGGGGGGAGAGAAGGGTCGAGGAGCTCGAGAGATTGCAGCGGACCTTTGGCGGGCTCAGAGACAGTAGTAAAAGAGTGGGAATACTCCCAGTCGACAAGCCGGAATGCTCGCTCGACTAGCATCGGAAGGCTAATGGCCGCGGCAATTTCATAACTTTCTTGTGTTGTCGCTCTACCCCTTCCCCCCTGACAAATTAAATACTAATTCGAAGAGGGAGGATTTGGGAGGGGTAGCTAATCGGCTGAGAGAACTAGCTCGGGGATCCCCCTCAAGTTGTCGATGGATACATATATATTTTTTGTCGCCGATTCTAGTGTGTGCGTGAGCCGCGACACGGAAATTCGCGCCAAGGCACGGGGGTGTGAGAAAATTGTAAATCCGAAAATTCATGAGCTTAACAAGTGCTCTTTATTGCTGGCGTGACTCCGCGCGCACCCCCCGGCTAATTTAAGGGATTATGTAATTTATGAGCGAAACCTTCTTTTTTCTCTCTCTCTCTCTCTCTCTCGTACTCCACGCGCTCGCGCACTCTATCTTGTTTTCTCTTTCTAGCTAGGGTGGTTACTCTCTATAGCGTGTAATGTAGCTTTATCGATTTTAACGGTCTACGGGATAAAGCGATGTCTAATCTGGTGTGAAAATAAAAATGAATCGTGAGTGGAAATTGGAAAATGGTTTTTTTTGTAAATCATTTACGTCGCGGTCTTGGTTTAAGCTTTTGTCTACTGTTAAGTTTGCTGATTCCTTTTTTATAAGAGTACGTGCAGGTTTAATTAAATATTAATTTAGGTATTTTTTTTATCAAACACACAGGAAAGTAACGGTAAATGTTTAGATAAGTTGGATACGTTTATCCCTAGTAAAATGGATTGAAAGAAAGTAATATCAACAATTACATGAAAAAAGATGGTTATTTAATTGTCTCGTTTACTTAAAATTTTTAATTTAAATTCAAACACCTTATCAAACAATTAATGAAACACGTTAAACGACCACACCGGCGCATTTCTAAGCTCAAAGAAAAAGCCGTTCGGCAAAACCGCAATAAAACAAAATAAAAATAATAATTAGCAACACACAATCTTAAAAGTAAAAAATGTAATAAATCCTCTGAACCATCTCGCGAGATGTAAAGCAAGGGGTCAAAACACGAGTGTATCCGTCACTAGATGCCCAAGTGCAAAGCAAACACGCCGAGCGAGAAAGCTCTAATAAAAAGCTCTGTCTTATGATACGAGAAGAGAGAGAGAGTGAGAAAGAGCGAGAGCCAGCCGTGGGGTCCAAAAAAGAAAACGGGTTTACCCTAGCGAGTGAGCGCAAACAGCGTTAATTAAAGAAAACGTAAACATTGTCGCGAGAATTTCCCCGACGAGTTTCCGTCCGAGGGACAACAAAAGTCAAGAGTCGCGCTGCTAGAAGAAGAAGAAGAAAAAAAAGGGGGTACCGAGGCCAGAGGCAACAGAGAACGAAAGAGAAAGAGGGATGGCAAGGATGAACCGCAAAAGAAATGACGATGTGGTATAAAAGGGGGGTGAGGGTGCGCTTGGCATGCGGCGCAAAAATGACGCGGCGAGGAGACGGCGGTTTTTGCACTGAGGCCCGTGCGAGAGAGCTTCACGTGCAATTTGGCAGGAATTCGGCGGACGGGGAGCACTCGCGCGTCTCCCCACTGACACACGGCCCTTACGCACGTTATAAAACCCTCGTTATAGTCGCTACTGCTCGCGCTGGTGGGGGAGGTGCGCGCGAGAGAGAAGCGCCAGTGTGTGGATGTGTGTGTGTGCGCAGGACCGAGGATGGGCCGAGGAATTTAATTTAGAACTTGATTTATATTTTAGCGGGGCCATAAAATGGGGAAATAATTTGTCGGAGAAGGGGCCTTCTAGCTCTCCCCCCCCCCTCCTTCTATGTACGTGTGCATGAGAGACTTCACGCGCGCTTGTAAGCGAAGGCGCGGTCACACGCTCGCGTACAACGCTGCTGCCGTATACGAAACGCGTGAGAGAGAGAGAGAAAGCCCGTATTTTCCGCTGAACAATTCGGCGAGGCTCCCTCACGCTGTACGTTGTGCAGCTTTGCCGCCCGGCATCGTCGCCGCGCGATGCGCTATACTGCTCTGCCTCCCGTTTTTGCAGCGTCGCTCTTTCCTATATATCCCTTTTGCATAGGCGACCGAGGAGGTTCAGGGGAGGGGGGACAGGATAAAGTTATGCGTCGGCTTGCCGAGGCTGTTATTTCGCCCTTTTTTATTTATATAATAGCTGAGAGAGAGAGAGAGAGAAAGCTTGGCCGACATAGCGGCTCTTTTTGCCTTGCCCTTATCCGTTTTCTCGGCTGGGCCAAGATTGGGGTTAATTTGATTTTAATTTCCGTTATTGTTTCGAAAGCGCCTCGGCCGATTACATGTAAAATTTACGATTACGAGTTATTCGAGTGGGAAAGGGGTGGTGGTGAGTCGGCTGGCTCCGAGATGAAACTTTTCCGATAGACCACGCGGAGTTCCCTCTTTCCTTTGCTTCGCCTCTCACCACCCCCCCTCTTTTCCCACCTGACTGTGTTTATTTTATGAAACGTGCCGACTCCACGGCTGCTAATTATACGTGGATATTAATTTCGAATTTCTTGCCTTATTAATTCCAAATGGCCATGGCTCGGTGGGCGTTTTGTCTTTCTCTCTCTTGGAAAATCCAACTGGCTTATTTGTCGTTTCAATTGTCCAGTATAAATATTGATCGTGTGTTGCCCTGAATTATCCTTGTAATAACGCTGCTTTGTTATATAGAATACCCCAATGCAAATAAATATTAGTCGCAGTCGGTTGCTTTATAGTTGCACAAACATTGCCGCCATAGTTTACGTTTATAATGGTCAACGAACAGTAGAAAAAAAAAAAGAAAAATTGCAGCCTTATAATTATACATCTTCAAAAAAGCAAAATCAAAAATCCCAAATTACCCCAATCACCCCGAAAATTCCATCAAACCCTTCGAGACGCGCGCTCTCTCTCTCAGGCCCTGCAGGAGCATCAGCTCGCCTAAACATCTCGAGCAAGCAATCTTGCCCTCATCATCATTGTTCATTAACTTGCACAAAGCTCTCTCTCTCTCTCTCCCAAGCTCATCATCTCTCAGACGGAATCGCTCCATTCCTCATCGTGAGAGTCGAGAGACGGAAGGGAGAGAGCACCCCCCGCACTCGAGCGCCTTTCCCGAAACGCAAGCCGATCAGCGAAGTAAGGCCAAGGCTTATCAAGCCCAGAGTCTCGTCATTATCGAAGCGATCGGTCGAGCATTAAAGCCCCGGCAACTCCTTCTCTCATCCGCGATGTCAACGTCAGTATGCGCGCGCGGCCGGCAGGAAGGAGGAGGGAATAGCGAGGGACACGCGTGTACGTAGGAGAGAGAGAGAGTTTAAGCGCTTCTACGGCAACTTCATCTAGCACCCCTATACCCCACTCCCCCAATGCACATAGGTTTCCGAATCTTAGCTAAAGCTAATAGTTTCGTCTCTCTCTCTCCGGCCGCGCAATTTGGAGGCTCATCTACAGGAGAGACTCTTAGCAGCGCGGGTATACCCCCGGCTCTCCGTCGCATACCTAAGAGACGTGTATAGCCAAGGGAAGCAAGATGGTCCCCCTATTATTTCTCATATCCCCGCTCGATCTACCTAAGCGCAGCAAGAGAAGACTCCCTTGGCATTTTAACACCTTCTCTAGCTTCCTTATTCGCTCGAGAAGAGGGAAGAAATCGTTCCGGGCTATCCGTCCCGACACTCGCTGACTCGGCCAAGAGACGTTTAAACGTAAGGAGGGGGGCAAAGTAAGCCGAGGGAATTCGGATATTCGGAGCCGAATGAACTCGGAGACGCGGCTCATTCCGCTGTAGCACGGGAATTCCTCAGTCCTCGAGCTCCCCGTGAAATACACGCGTATTATAGCTGCTGCTGCAGTACTGAGAGGACACGACGAGGATGCCGCGAGATTTACTTGGGATTCCGGCAACTGTTCGCTCCCCCCTCCACCTTCCACGAAAATTGTGATGTTGCAGTGGAGTCAAGCTCGAGCGCGACGATTTCTCTCTCTCTCTCTCCGGAGGTGAATCTCTATACCAGCTGCGCGTTGGACTCTTCGCGACGTCGTCTGTCTGAGTCTGCTTTTCTACGAGGAGCGTAGCTTACTTTTTCCCCACCAACCTGGTATAGCTTCCCTTTCTCTTCGCTTCTCTCTTGAGTGAAACACAATTAAAACTGGCGCGAAGAGGTTTCAATTTAACCGAGCGTATTTTCTATGCCGATGCTATTTTCCAAGCTCTCTCTCTCTCTCTCTCTCCCTACTTTTTAACGATACGATTTATTTGTACACCGTTTTATTTAAACTTGGAATTAAGCTTCCTTGATGAGATATTTTAGGATAAACGGAGGGGGGGCGGAGAGTCGTTGGAATATTTGAAGTTTTGTTTTGGGCGCACTGAAATTTTGATGACGCCGCGTGCAATTGTAAGTTTCCTCATGTAGAAATCAAAATTCAACGGTTACGGCTGTTGCGTGAATACAAAACAGGGTGGGAGTTGGGGAAAAAAAGGGGGGCGCGCGCGGGTCAAGCAGCGGAATGTTTTATTTAATATTCACGCTGGCTTGAGCAATATTAAAAAGATTTGTTATTTTTTTGGTTTCGTTTGTTAAATGCAACATTTTTTTTTATCGCCGTCAAGATATTATTCTGCAAAATTTGGAACAATTCGAGAGTTTGCGGGTACGTAATTCAAATGTTGATGCAACAAAGGGGTTGGACAACAATTAAAAGTACCCGTATTTTACGTGAACGTCGAGAAAGAGTACGTTAAATAATTAATTATTAAAATTCAAATGTTAATTAGGAAAAGATAACGTTCGTCCGACAATGCGCTTATTTACAGTGAAAATAACGCGAGCGCTAAATTAAATTTTCGAACGTATTCAAATATATTTCAGCGTCATTACATCATTCGTTATGTTGAAGCGTACGGCTCGTAATGAAACGTAAACATGTCAGTGGTAATAGCTGTACACGAGATTATTAGTTTACATTGCTAGTTTCCCTCTGCTTATTTGGCTACAAGATGGACTTTAGACAGCGGATATTTCAACTCGCCTTTGAATTGTTCCCTCTATTTTTAATTTGCTCTTCGAGCAAGTATTTTTCATCAAACATACCCCTAAACATTTACTTTAATATATCTCTGGTTAATAAAGTAAAAGAAAAAGACATAATCTCATAACCAATTTACTTGGCGTAGTTTAAATGACCCAAGATTTAAACCAATCTAAATTTAATTCGTTAGCCGAAAGCTCTTATTTACTCGTCCCTCGTAAATAAATCCCATTTGAAACTCGTCAATCGCAAAGTTTATACGCGCGCAGCTAGAGCTACCGCGTTAATTTCCCCCGTCGCGATCGTCAACTCGAAAAACTCATTTCTCAAACTTCTCGCTTTTGCCGCCGGTGAAAAGAAAGAAAAAGCTCTTCTCGTCATACCAAAGACATGGTAAATAAAGAAAAGCTCGTCCGTAGTCCCAAAGAATCCGGCAACAAAAGCCAATGCGGCTTTAGAAAAAAAAAAGAAAGGTCTGGCACGCGGAGCAGGCGCATCGAATTTGTCGTGGCAGAGCGAAATAGCCGGCGAGTTCGTGCGCCGCTTTTAAAATGATTTAGCGCTCGGCGCTCCTCGGTAGCCGCAAGCGCAAGAGAATAAGGCCGAGGAGGGACTTGGGCGGAAAGGGAGACGACGCTGACGCAAGTCTCTGGCACACTTGTTGCGCCCCGATGGGTGACATACACACGGAACGCAACGCTGCCTCTCTCGCGCGTATACGCGTACACACGGAAACTCGATCGCAAGCTCGATTTTTCTACCTGGCCCGAGCTTTATTATATTTATGGCGGTCACGCTGGCAAAGGGATTTTTCATTGGCCGCCGTAGAGCTAGTGGACTTGCGACTATCGCGAGCTACGGGCCGGTGTATTAAGTCCGCGAATCTGCCGTGGATGAAGCGAGAGCTTTGCTGCCCTCGCTCTACGCCCTTTGATTTATCGCAACTGCGAATCGCGTTTTATTGCTCGTAGAGCCGTTGCTTCTGTGTAATAGACCGGCACTCAAAACCTGTCTGCCGGTCGGCTCTGTGTTTACAAGTTCGATTTCTATTTTTTTTTAACGGATATTTCACGCGTACTGAGCTTGAAAGGAATGAGATTTCAAATAAAGCTCGCGATTGGATCTTTGTAAATTAATGAGCTTCAATTTTGGAAATTAAGCCCTTTGAGAGCCAATGGGCGATCGTTAAACTTGGTCAAGCGAATAAAGCTTTAAAAGCCCGAAATACAGGTCGAAGTGATAATACCTTGAATGTTCTTTTTTTACTTATTTTCTTTTAGCATTAACTATGTAAATTTAACCAAGTGTAAAATATTCAAAAACAAAAAAAAATGAGTCATTCGCTTTTTACCAAGACACGTCCGTAAAAATTCACAGCAGTATGTGCTGCAATAAGTGCAGCTAATTTAAAATTAACATCAAAAATTCAATTAATCAATTTTACAATCTCAGACTTGCATGCGGCAAAAGAAGGTTTGAGGTAAGCGAAAGCACAAGCCGAATGCTAAGGCAGAGAGAGGGAGAACACAATCCATCCATCTTCCTCCCGTCGACAAGCGCAATCACGTCGAATCACTTCCTCCGACGTCAGAGTACATAAAAGTCCGCGTGAGAGAGTCCGCAGTGGGGGGGGGGCCTAACGAGTACGTGGCTGCGTTCAATATCCTGTCCGTCTTGCCAGCCCTGGCAAACAGAGATCGCCGAGTTGCTTCGTTAATGGGTCGCACGACAGGACATAACGCGTGATTTGATGTTTGTTAGCCTTATTGACAATTAAATGCCTTTGTCTTTGAGGTCACGGCGTATTATCGGAGAGATTGCGCTCGGGACGAGATGGGAAGGTTGAGCTTTGCTTTTACGCGAAATTTTAATGATTTCGGCAAATAATTGAATAGTGAAAACATAAATTATTTGTGTTAAAGGTCGAGAGATAAAAAAAAGGTGAATTAAATCGTTAGCTAAACTCGTCGTCGACCCAATTTCATCACGAGCATCAATGCACCTCATTTCTTACTCTCCACGTCCTTCCAATCGCTTAAAACACCGGCTTAAACCAAAATCACCGGGGTCATTCGTATACACTTGCCCAAGCGGACGGTCGTTGAAAGGAATTGCATATACGAGGCCGGCCTAACACAGGCTCACACGTACACACCGAAGCGTAATGGGTCAATAGGAAACCGGGGAGGCTAGTCAGGGACTCTCGGAAATATGAAGCCAGATCGGAAGCTTATCGGCTACTCGGAGGATCGCAGGTGTGCGAAGTCTAATTTCAAGGGGCTAGAGGCCACCAGGCGCGCGCGCACCCGGCTAATTGCGCACTAACCCTCTCTCTATACCATTCGATATGGGAAGGGAGGGAGAAGGGACTAGTGCGACGACGACGACGGGCGATATTGAGGGCGTATCTTTGGCGTCGCACGCGCGCGCCCCCGGCCAAGCTTTCAATAACACATTTTCGATCTCTTTTTCGCCCTGTGCGCAGAGAGCGGCCTCCGCGGAGAGACTTTGGCGTAAAATTGCGCGACCTCAATATTCGCATGTCACTTGCAATGCCAAAACCTCGCGAGCTTGCCAAGGGATCCGAAAATATTGCGGATCGAGAGAGGATTCCTGCTTTTTTTTTGTTGTTATTTTTATTTTTAATTATACGTTTAAGCTCCGATTGATACGCTGCGCTTGATGTGAATGATTCATTTATTTATTTTTTGTTTATTACGTATTGGTGAAACGTTTACTGGGGTGTGTATGCATTCGGTGATTTTAATGTTTCTTTTTTATGTTTATTGTTAATACAACTATAAATAAACGACTTACCGTTGAATGAACTCCAGTTGTCAAAGTATGAAGATAAAATCCAAAAAATTGTCGCTCGAATTGGAAAGAAGAATATTCAAATCGCAGGTTCAACAATCTAAAAATAAAAAATAAAAATGATATCCTTCATCTTCAAAGGGCATCTGCGTCGTCTACCTTCCTAACCCAATAACAACATCACAAAAATCTATGAAAATAAAAAAATACAGACTGCGAAAGCACAAAAAGGCCAGCGACTAAACAAATAATAAAAAGATGCATCCAACCTGATCAGCCACCAATCAAATCCAATTTCATATCGCGAATCAAAGTGTTTGTAATAGACACATACCAACAGCAGCAGCTGCAGCTGCAGCAGTGGTACAGCCGCGTGTAAAAAGAAACCCTCGCAATTCAAATCGTCAGTCGTATCCAACGAGCGCCTCTCCACTAACCCCCCTTCCCCGTTCCCCCAACACTCGTCCTTTTTATCTCCATCCGCGCACATTAGCCGATGAGTCTTTGAGCCTTTGTACGAGAGGGGAGGCCGATAAGGTTCCTTTTATCGGCAGCTTTAATTTCGCGCGATATCAGGCCCCGTTTGAAGGCTCGCGCCAATCGTCAAAGCTTCCTCCAATCTTCCCCGCTCCTTTTCCTCTCTACTTCCTCGCGAAAGAGGGGTTGAAAAAAAACACAGACGCACACACGCACACACGCAGTACCAGAGGCAAAACACGCCAGCGAGAATGTAATATACGAAATGCTTCCTCCTGTACCACACGGACACTGGTCTACACTGTACTGTATATACGTACGCGTGCGAGAGAGCGCAGAGGGCACATATCGAGATAGCCAAGCTGTAACAACGAGTAGCCAACGCGTCAAAACACACACAGCTCGCTACACAGAGCCAGAGAGCAGTAAGCAAGCGCTTTCATCGCCGGATTTCACGGGATAGCGACGCAGGGAGCAATAATTGCAGGACCGGCTAGCTTTGATGTCGACGCACATAGTCTCTACCCCCCCCCCCCCCGCCCTCTCGGCTGTTCTCTCGCCACTAGACGTCTGCTTCTAGCCTCCTACCACGTATACACACACAGAGTAGAGAGAAAGCGATCTCTCTCAACGTTTTTGGTACCAAGAGCCCGGCAAATTTCACGCGGTTCCTCTGGACGCGCGTAATCGGGGCGCTTTTCATTTTAACCCCCCCCCCCACCGCCACTGGAGGATCTTTAACCTCTTACGCTCACGGAGCTAATGAAATTTTACGGGATTTTGATGAGCGAGGGCCGCCGATCTACTCGAAAGAAAGCCTATATCTCTACTCTTTCTCGCCTATATCTTTCTCACTTAAACGCGAGCGCGAGGATGATGTTGATATACGGGGGAAAGATTAATAGGCTCCTCTGGAAGGCTTTTTCATTATGCGCGCCTTCCATCCTTGGGATTTAAGCGCGCTAAATATTAGACGATGAAAATTTTCCACCGAGGTTTGGATAATGTCGAGGCCTTTTCCCGTAGCCTCCAGGCTTGCGGATGAATTGGATGAAACGAGAATGGCTTTGGGAAGAGTTTTGTGGAGAAAAGCGCTCGATTATTTCTCTAAACTGGTAGTATTTGCGTTTCATCCTGTTGATTTTTTCTTTTATTTAACTCCTTGTTTTATTGAAAAATTATCATGTCTAGTAAATCGTAGATACGTTCACCGTGGAATATGGAACTTCGCGCAGTCGTGTCAGCAAGAGAGAGCCGCGCGTGCGTAAAATTCTTTTATACCGCTGCGAAATCTGTAAAAGTCAATTGTGATCTTGCGAGAGTCCTTACACGGCTCGGCTCGTCGCAATAAAGCTCTCTAAAATCGTAAAAGT
Organism: Anagyrus pseudococci; assembly: GCA_030522585.1. Taxonomy (NCBI): domain Eukaryota; kingdom Metazoa; phylum Arthropoda; class Insecta; order Hymenoptera; family Encyrtidae; genus Anagyrus; species Anagyrus pseudococci. Next base: position 36,187 of record JAPYYQ010001189.1, read on the forward strand.
CTTTACTGCGTATAGCAGCTTCGGGGAAAAAAGGAGAGCCGAAAACGAGATGGCTTTGTTACCTCGTTGTACTTCGCAATAGACACAATCGTGTCGAGAACAGTATAGGAGGGAAAGTTTATGTTCATAAACGTAATGGCTTATCGTTAATTGTGCTTGTAGAGCGTTTGAATTTTAAATGTATACTGATCGATATGTTGCGAAATAGATTAAATTGACGGATGAAAAGTAATAAAGCGACAGTTGAATAATACAACCGTTTATGCATTTGTTACGAGCGCTGTTTTAATAATAGCAATAATGACATTGTTTTTAGGGGATCGTTCGATGTATAAGTTATATGCATTACCGTTGTATTATGAAACAATTTTACCGCGCGGTTTCTGAATATATATATATACCCCCCCCCCCCGTTGCATTTGTAATTTATGACGACATTCAGAGACGTTTCAGCGGAGTAATCAATTTTAAGAGTATTAAATAATAAGCCATTCTAATTCCGTAACGTACATCGGACAATGGGTTACAGGTATACCCGCACGACCTATCGCGTTTTATTTCGTTCGTTACCTTCATTAATTGCCACGATGTATTAACAACTTACGGTAAATTTCAAAACTAAAATTTCTGTTGGATGAAACGAACTCCCTTGGCAACCTAAAAAAGCCGTATCAAAAGGAACTGGTTTGTTTATGCTGATTACCTGACACATAACCAGCATTTCCCTTAATCACACATATCTCAGAGCTATTCTCATAAATTCTATAAAGATCCACTTGGCCCAGTCGGATCTTGTGCACGAAACGATCGGGCTAGAATAGTCAAGACTCAAGAGTCCTACAAAAGTTAGTCCAATACTAAAAGGGTTGTAGAGGGCAGAGGCTCTAAGAAAAAGCTAGTCGGCGGAACAATTTCGCTCAACAAATCAAGCCGCGAGGAGAGTAGTAGTAAGGGGGGGGGAGCAAGCTCGTCTACATAATCCCATCTTTTACAGGAGAGCTCGCACACGCTCGAGGCCCTCAAGCCCTTTCGCGCAAGAGACGACAGGCTCGATTTGCTCCCACTCCCCCCTTCTACCCGATGCGCCTGCTTCGCCGAGCAGAGCCCGAAATACTCTGGTAACCGGCTGCCGCTTTTCCACTCGCTCAAAGGCGGAAAAGAATGGCGCCAGAAGAAAAAGAGAGAATAGTAAGCTCCCCCCTCCACCCTTCCTCTCTCTGGTTTCCATTGGGGAAGGGAAGGCTCGAGGGAGGATGCACGACCGGGACAAGTGGTACTTTCGAGCAGCGATGCATCAAAGACGCTACTGATATTGGAAACACGAACCATCACTCCCCTCCACACCCAGTCTCCAAGAGTTTCCTACCACCATCTACTGTATCTAGTCCGAGCGTCTGTTTTACCGACTTGTCGACAGCCCCTTCTTCTTTCTCCTTCACCCCCTCCCCCCCCCGCATCCAGCAGCGTGCCCCTAGGCGCATCCTTTCTCTTTTTCCCCCCTCCCCCCATTTCTTCTCTGCGACGTTTCGCGACTTTTCAGCCTGTCGCGCGTTCAGTCAGCCGTGCCTCGAGCGTGCCGATGATGCGAGGATGAAATTTGCAAAGCAACGCGCAGGAGAGGGAGTAAGAGAGAGATAGAGAGAAAAGAGTCGCGGAGTTGGCTCGATGTCTCTACGGGGACCCTTTCGCTTATTTCATTTCCCGTAAGTGATTCGACTTTAAAGTCAAATATCGGATATTGGCCCGAGGGGATAGCTAAGCGGCTTCCGTCGAAAACGATAGAGAGAGACTATAATCGCGATCTGTGATTTGGATATACGTACTGCTCATCGCGCGCGGTTCATCGGCTGTGCTCACTTGCTGCTGTTGATGCTTGAAATGGATTATAAACGAAGCTGAACTTATTTTTTTTATTCGATAGATTAACGTATTCCACGGGATATATTCGTGTTGCTTTATTTAGACGTAGTCAATTAAGCTGTGATATGCAAAAATGTTTTCAAAGTATTTAAAAACATTTAAATAAGAAATAAAATATATGTCTTATCTCCTTAATTTATGCATTACATATTATCCTCTCTGTTGCAGGTAAGCTGTCGAATGCTCATTGTGTACGTAAATCTGCTTTATTACGTAAGTGTGGTTTAAATTGAAATACTTTTCGTCGCGCAGTGCATTAAATAGAAATTCAGCCCAATTACTTTGCCTGTTAAGAGGACGCTTGTTTCGTCTTTTGAATATTTAAAATATTACCTTGTAATTATGCTCATTTTTCAGGCGCTAAAATTGAGCTACAATAACGATATACGAAACTTAAGGCTTAATTTTCAACGTAAACATTGCACGTAATTATATCGCATAACAAAAGTAATTAAACACGTTAATTTATATGAACTAAAGGCCGATTCACAAATATATATATATTTAACCGAGAAATTTTTGCAATTATGGAAAACCCGCACTCGACATTGTAAATAAGTTAATGTATATACATATTACGGGTTAAACAAAACGCGCGGATATTTTGCGCGTACGAAACAATTAATTAACTTAAAAGCCGCGAGTAAACAAGCTTGCAAATATTATAAAGATAAATTACCTTGATTAACTCGGGCGCGTTTGCAAACAGTTTTTAATGTGCTCCACGCCCTCGAAATACTCTCGCTTCATCATCGAGACCCGGGACAAACGCATATCGATACGAGAATATAAACAAATTGAAAATACAAATACATTTGCTCGGGTTGAAAAACAAACGAACAAACGTCCCGTTCGACAGATTAGGTCGGCATAAGAAGAAAAACGTTCGACGTTACACTCGGCAGCATTTGCCCGAGAGCCTCAGCAGAAATTTCGTATAGATTTGGTATAATGCTATAGCGGGGTGGAGCGTTCGCGTGAGCTGCATAATCCTCGGAAAACAATCCGCTGCACTGGGCAGCCCCTTTTTCCATCCTGCCCGCACTCGGCAGCGTAATGATAAAAGGTCAGCAAGAGTCCACTGGACTCCTCTCAATCGCAAGACGCACCGATAAAACATACCCCCCTTCGAAAAAGAAAAGGCCCTCGATCGTCGCAGGGCGCCGGAGAAAAATTCTTTTTCGTACGACGCCGATTGATATGCGAATCAGGCGAGGATGCGAGAGAGGGTCATCTTGAGGCGCACACGTGCAGCCCGGCCGAATGTGTGGCAAAGCGTGAGCGCGCGAATTGCCGAATTCCCAGGGAGACGGTTGGCCAGACGAGGAGGAGGTGTCGATTCGGTAAGAGTGCCGGCTCGGGGCGTACTCGCGGTGCCAGCGCCTCCTCGCCCTCCCCCTACTGCTGGTGGAGGACGGCGGTTTAAAGGCCAGCCACGTAGCCGGCGGTGGATGGAGCGAAAGAGAGAGAGAGAGAGAGGGAGGCGCAGCGGTCAGCAGAATCAGAATGCTCGGGATAGCCCGGCGTGTAAAGGCCACTCAACTCGCGCTCTGCCTCTCTCCGCCGTCGTCGACTTCCACCTTCGTCCCCCCTCCTCCCGCCACTATTCCCTGTGACTAGGTCCTGGTTCAGGGGCGCGTCGCGCTGAAGCCACTTGCTCGATGCTGTAGTCGTTGAGCGCAGAGCTGCCCCCTCGCCACCCCCCCCCCATCTTTCTCTCTCCCTCGAAATGCTGGCGCATTAGTTGGCGAAACTGTCCGTTGGAATTCCCCGCGAAATTCCCTCTCAGACCCTTGGCGTCCCTTCGTTCGAGGACCAGGGTATAGTCGCACCGAGCGGTTGAACGTCAAGTGCTAGTGGTTGTCGCGGCTCGTGACCTCCCCCTCTTCTCTGCCGCTGTCTCGTCCTCCTATCCGCGCTTTCTCTTCTACCCTCCTGGTCGAGATCTCTAGTGTCTTGTGCTCTAGGACTAGCGCAAGGAGCTCAAGCAGCTTGAAACTTGTTCGCGGCGAGAAGGGGGGGGAGAGAGAGAGAGAATTAGACGCTGAACTCGCAAGTTGAATGTCATTTTTGGAAAGGGGGATTGGGACTGTGTACTTCCTTAATGCCTTATTGATTCAGAATTCCGGGCTTTTCCTTCCGGGGCATGATTTACTTTATGTACTGTGTTGGACGAGCAGAAACGATACGAATTTATTTGCTATGTTTAAATGATATATATTTGAACAACGCACTCGTGGAAAATGAGCCAGCAATAAAAATACAAAATGGATTATTAAGAATCGAAGAAGAATCGAGATCAGATTCAAATGTGCGTCGAAAGGACCGTAAATAAAGAGATCGTATAAACCTGCCAGGCTTGATACGACTTCAATAACGATATTCCAACTCGCGATCGTACACTCGATAACACTTAAATATCAATAATTTCAGGGCGGAGGGTGCGATATCGAAATCCCTTGCACGAATGATCCTCTGTTCGCCCCAGCAGAGATCGCATAAACCAAAAGCCTTATCATTACGACGGATAAAAGTCCAGCGAGAGAGGAAAAGAGAGAGAGAAAAAGAGTAGCTCCGCCTTAACCGAGCGCGAGTATGCTGGCTGGAGTAAGGAAGGGAGAGAGTAGAAGATAAATCGAAGCAGGGAAGTGAATTAGGCCGATGGAATGGCGTATTAAGCGCGCGCGCGTCTTATCGCTATTCCACCGACACACCCCCCTACCGTAAAACCTTAGAGAGAGAGGGCCGGGGTGTCAGCGACGCACTTTAGCCCGTCGCTCTGCGGGCACGAGAGCTAAATGGAAGCAGAGAAGGGGGGGGGGTGAAACTTTGCCAGCTCGCACACTTCCGCGAGTCACCGTACATCTGTCGCCCTCCGGTGCGGCTACATTTTTTTCATGCCACTTTGCTCTTTCTTCCCCCGCTAACCTCGTCCATGTTGATACTTCTTTTTTTTTTCGTAACGTCTACCCCCCGTTTTCTCTTCGTTTCATTAATCTAGGACGCTCATAAGCTCTCGAGAAGTTGTGAAAGAAGCTAAGCAATCTTGCGGTATCACGCGGAGGGGAGGATTTCTTGCGGAGGTTACACGGGTTTGGATGAATAATGGGCAGTTGTCAAAGGAAATTCGTTATGCGAGAGAAAGAGAAATGTTTAACGAGCTTATTAATAAATTCTACTATTTTAAAGTTTCAATTGTGATTATTGGGTTACCGGGAAGCAATAATAGCATCCGGTCATAAGTGAGAAATGATAAAAAAGAAATATAGGTCGTCTCGTCGGAAATCCGTATTTAGATAAACTCCACTCTCGCTCCCCCTCGTCACAATGGTCTAATTCAATAAGCGGGGGCTGCTTCCTCGGTAGCTCGCCTGCAATTTTCCTCATTCACAGCCGGTCTCTTGCCTTCTCTCTCTCTCTCTCTCTCTCTCTCTCTCTCTCTCTCTCTCTCTCTTTCCGCTAAATCCAGAGCTACGCGACGACGACAAAAGTTCGTGGGTGGGGAGTACCCGACGAATCTCTTATTCGCGACGAAAAGTCGAGGGGCGATAACGTTGGCAGAGGGAGCCTTGGCTAAAGCGGCTTTACGCTCCCGAGTATAAAGATGAAAGAATTCGCTGGGCGTTGAAGCTTTGCCGAGGCCTACCCCTTTGTCCCTTGTCGTAGACTCAGACCTACCACGGTACTTTGTACAACTTCACTTTGACTATATCCAGCTTCTCGACTCTCGATTTTGTTTTCGTAGATCGGAGAGCCAGCATTGGCATGAGAATGATAGCGCTCGTGTTTCTTGCTTTGATTTTTCGGGGCTGATTGCGAAGGGTAAGTCGATAATTTAGAGATGGGGTGAATACTTTTTGGGGAAAGGTCGGTGCTCGGGAGATTTTGATATTTAGTTTGGGTATACTAATGTGGAGTTGTCGATTTGATTTTATCCACAAAGTAAATTTATTGAAATCAAGGTTCTGGTATTATAAAAATGAAATTATTTCAAAGTTAAATTATATATTCCGAAAAAGAGCTTAATACTTCAATAATTGAATATTAAAGGCACTTGTTGAATATTTAAATTTTCTTTTCATTTTTAAACAGTCACATTAATTTGATTTGATATTTAATTTATTTTTAATTACATTTCACTTTATATGAGTTAAATTATTTCAAGTTTCAACACATTTTTTTAATTCAAAAATATAATATTATCCAATAATTAAAAAAAAAAGATATTTTAAATCTTTTAATTTTAAGCACAACTATATCGTCATACAGAATCCATCGACAAAGAAGCCAATCCAAAACGCGAAGAAAACGTGATGGCGTCGCGTAGCCGCGGGTCGCGTCACTTATAAATCACCTCCAAAAATTCGATTAGCCAAAAATGCCACGGCAAGCGGCTGAGTCGCTCTCGACTTCCCCCCTCCCCCGAAAACTCCCATCCAACCTTAGAGGGAAGGGCGCGATTTCAATCTTCATGCAAAGTACAGCATTCGTATGCATAAATTTTTGTCCCCTCGCGCTGTCTAGCCCGCAGAATCCAGGTTGGGGATGGTGGAGGATAGTCGGGAGGGGTGTTAGGTATGTGTTGCGCGTAGCCATCGACTCTGCGGCGTCGTCCCCTGGCGCGTCTCTCGCACGCAAGCCTGTACACACGTCGTCGGGGCATATTACGCAGTGCGCGCACGTAAGGCGTTCCGACGATATCGCGACCCCCTCCCCCCCCCCCACAGCTTCCTTTAACCCCAAGCGCAACAGACTCGGGAACAAGTTTGAACTGCTCGCTTCTCTGTGTGTGTGTGCGGCTGGCTGTACGCGCCTTCGTCATTCCAAGCGCGGAAAACAGTTAGGCGCGAAAGGTGAGAGAGTCGCGCACACGCCCGTCGGGACCTATACTCGCTAGGCGCTATAGCGACGAGGTTGCGGCCAACTTTCAGCCTCGTCTGGGGTTAGCTTCAGCCGGCTGAGCCACCCTTAAGGTATTTGGCGGACTGGCTTGACGATGCGAGAAAAGTCCCCGGCCCCGCATACGAACGACGGATTTGCTCCACGACTTACTTATGGTGATTTTTTTTCTTTTTTTTTTTGGATGTGGACTCGATTTTATGGAAGCTTTATAGCCCAAAAATGATCGGAACATTTTCGTGCGGTTGATGTACTGACAAGTCATAGGTTTTTTTTCTGCTAAGCTTACCCTACCTTTTACGTGCAGCAACGATGCTCTCGAGCTCTTTTTTTTTAATTTACGCGTAGTATTATTTTTAAAAGAATTTCAAAAGAGCTCGCGATTCCTTTGAAGCTGGCATTAACGAACCTCTCGAGTAACCTAATGCCACAAGCAAGAGTATATCCTACGTATAGTCTTGAGAAAGTTCGCAGAGCCAGAGCAATATAACAGCATCTCGACTCATCGAAGTTAAGACTTGAAACGCACGCGTTTTCATCATTTGAAGAAAGAGCCCGAAACTCCCCCGACGAGGGAGCGCGTAATTCCTTTGTATGTGCGTGTATTAATGAAGTGGCAGGCTGAGAAATGAGCATAAACTCGAGTTTTCAGCTTAAATTTACGTTCCAGCGACTTTGTACGTTATATTTCACTTTCAAGAGGAGTTTACAAAAATAAATAAATTTTGAGATATCTTGTTGTTTTTTCGAAAGTCATAGATATGTTTGAAATTGAATTTGACAGTGGCATGTTGAATAGTGGAGAAGTATTCAATTAATATTTCAAATAAATATCGTCTCGGAGCTTATACAAAATGGAGAAGAGGAAAAAAAGCATCGAATCTAAATAAAATATAAGTAGTAACAGTTGGATGTAGCAAGACGCGACATCCTTTTTTCAAAACTATTTTCTATTTCCACATTCGATAAAAGATCAAAAGTCCATGGCAAGCTTTAAAAACGAAAGACAAAGGAAAAGGGCGCCTGCAGGGAAGATCGCGCGCGCAAAAAAAAAATGCACAACAATAAAAATCAATCGGGGCCACGTGATTTACGAGGGGAGCTCTCTTTTATTCCCGAGGCCCATGAGTCGCTTGCGCAGAGGCGCAACGTAAAACTGTCTCCATAACCGAGCCGATCGATGATCCGCTCGTTAAAGCCAAGAGTGGGATAGAGAAATAGAGATGAGGGGAGGGAGGCTGCTCTCCCGGCAATTTTGACGGACGATAATATTCGATTCACAAAGCGGGCTCCACGGACAAAGGCGGCACGCAATGGTGGGCACGTGCATCAGTACCCGAAGACTAGAACTCCCCTGTGGGGAACGCCTCAAAGACGTCGCGCTAGCTTCGCCGCGAGATGATTCAGGGTGGGGAGGGGGAAGGTACACGGAGCGTCGTAGTCTGCATGCCGAGTGGGAGGAAATTCGCGAGCCCCGGCGGAATATCAAAGCGACGGACGCCTTCTATATCGCTACGCTTCGGGCTTCATTATTGATAGAGTCGCGTGGAACGCACACGCGCGCGCGCGCGGGCCAGCCTCCTCTGCCGACGCTCTTTTTCGCCTTCGTTATGCGCCGCTGAGGAATAACGCCCCCCCCCCTCCTCCCGCTATGGAAAATTCAATCCTGAGCGTGCGATTTTGAAATTATGCCCGCACGCGATGTGGGAAAGGGCCGGGGGTACTCTCGTTTTCGAGGCGAGCCAAGCGCGAGAGGCCCCTCTCTTTTCAATATCCACGCGCGCGAGAGAGACCCTCGTATGCGCTTACTCGGGCTCGTTCTATTTATTCGCTGATAGTGTATACGATCCTCGTTGCGGAGGGCTTCCTTGCTCCTCGGCTACGTTATTGCCGCAATGGGAATGGAATTTTGCAATTGTTTTCTGTGTCTTCTTTCCTACCATTTTTCTTTCTTCTTCTCTTATTTGTGGATATTTAAACGCTATGTTTATGGGCTGGAAAGGTGCTTGTTTTTTGTATGTACACGCTCGTTATGTGCGGGACGTAAAATGATAGTTGAACTGTTAACATATCTATAGCGGATTTTGGCAATCACTATCAGCTGCATCTTTCTTATGCAATTGAGATCACCAAACAATCTCTCGAGATACAGTAAAAGTTTCTCATGCATCTCCTCAAAAAAAAAAAAAAAAACCACACAGACCAACGCACACGCGACTCTTTACGATCGCCCCGGCGTCGTCTAGCCATGGCCACCCTGTAAATTTCTAAATAAACCACCCAGCCAACTAAGGAGGAAGAGAAGAGGGGGAGGTTAAAGCCCTTCGGCTCGAGACGTATATAAAACTGAAGCGGTCGCGCGCGACCTCGTCTACGTTCTGGCGCCCCGTTAATTCGTCATTAAGCGTATGAGACTTTAGTACGACAGAAGGAGAGGAGGAGGAGTAGAGAGAATGGACGAGACTAGCTCCGGCAACGTAATTTACTCTCTCTCCCCCTGGTCCGGAGCTCGGTGTCTCGCACACTCCAGCGGGCATGCCTGCCGGCCGTAAAGCGCTTTATTAGCCATCGCCTCGAAATTGGCCCTTTGCAGCCTCCGTCTCTCGACCTCTTTCCTTCGGCGATCTCCTTGCCCGACGCCTTCTAGTCGCATCGACCTACTCTCTACACCCCCCCCTTTTCCAATGGACGATTCGCGCGATGCCAAGAGAAATGCACTAGCCGGGGCTCTTTAGTCGCGCTCGAACGCGCAATTTGCACTTGAGGCAGGCGCTGCTCTAGATTTAAGCAGTTATACCTCTCCGCGTCTCTCTCTCTCTCTCTCTCGTTGTTTCGAACGAGCTTTCCGAGCTTTTTTATATATAGCGATGGCTCGCGTGCTCTGCACCTTCGTATCAAGCCTCGCTAAGATCGCGACGCGTCGTTTTCGTGATCGTTAATTTTCGCGCGGGCCTACTTGGCGGCTTTAACCTTTTCGTTTTTGTTCCGTTTGTTTCGGGACTATGGAGGTGGGGGGGAATACACCCTGCTAACGGCCGCGCTGAGTTCGAGATTGAAATCCGAGCTTGATATATAATGCGAGTGCGCTTATGGTTATAGAGACGCGATATATGCGCGGCTAATCGGTCGATTCCGTTGATTTTCACTTTAAATTTTCTGAATTTGTTATTTTTTTTTCTATTTCGCGAACAAACAAAATTCTATACGGAAACCGTGAAATTCAGAGCCGGGGCTATGAATGGTCCGTTTATAAATGTTTGAAAATTAAAAGCAGCAGGCGAGCCCGGCACGAACTGTGCCTGGCGTTAAAACTTCCGAATGTATTTCTATGCGGCGAGCCAGTTCCATTGGCTTTTATATTTCTATATGTATTTCAACAAAAGGCCAGACAACGAAAGTATCGTACATAGCGTTCTACTGTCATGGCTTTATCTACTTCTTTTCATAAGCAAGAATGGAACTTGCTTTTTTTTTTAGATTAATTTCAAATGTTTTCTTTTTTTCTTCTTTTTCATCTGCATTAAAAGTAAGATGAGGTATATAAACGAGATGGACTGTTATGCTTGTGAAAAATGATTTTTGTTGAAAGTAAACTGCGGGCGTGGAAGAAACTAAAATAATTATTATTGCATCGGTGCGGTTTTCTTTTGTTGCTCATAATTAGAGATTACACTATTTTCGATGCGACAACGGGGATACAAGATAAATACGCGACGAGTCAACAGTGACGAGTATCGCGAGATTGTTTGATTTACTGACAAGTAATAGAGATAGGTATTGGCGTTAAAGTACACGAGCAAGAACAAAACGGCCGTTAATTTAAATGGGCGCCCGAGCGATCGACGTATTTGAATGATAGCCATGCGGTGCGTTTGAAAATTCGTTGACAACCCGACTGTTGTCAATCAAATGTTAGATATCGTGAAAAGCCGTATATTGCTTACAGTTTGCGGTTGATTTATTTCGCGTGTTCAATATTGTTGAAAAAATAAACAAAAAATGTTTAGTTTCTGTCCAACAGAAAATCAAATTTGACGATGGCAATTTTTTAAAATACTCTTTTTCAAAAATACAAAGCTCAGGTTTTGGCACGCGCTGCAACAATCGCCGCAAAAAGGACCAACGCGAAATACCCGTACTTTCAACTGGCAACCTCAGCCAAGGTCCCCAGTATTGCAAAACTTGAAAAAAAAAAAAAGAAAACAAACCAAGCAAAGGCATCAGGACACACGGAAGCCATAAGCACGTCACGAGTCCTCTCTCGCGCGCGTACGTGCGGCCGATTAAAACTCGCGTCACGAGCACGTCGTCGTGTCGCGGGCACTACGCCCTTGCACTTTCTCGCGCTTTACATCACGTGCGGCTGTCCGAGAGTGGGAGGGACGACGTTGTCCATTAAAGCTCGAGCGTCCTTGCCTGGAACGCGGCGCTAATTAGCCTCTCGTTCCTTTCACCTCCTTCTGGGACCCTCCCGAGAAGGAGGAGAGCCGGCATTTTTAATATTAATAAATTTGCCAGACCCTGTAGGAAATTTGATGGTGAAAAATGGTCAGGCGAATAGGAATGACCAGAATCCCACCATATCGTTATAGTCAGTGCTCTATTAAATAAGTAGA